>ML394913.1:3168-24072 GCA_005239525.1 Nicotiana knightiana | reverse complement strand
TTGATTGATTATTCTCTATTTGTTCAACTACATTCTTATTGTAGTTAATTGAATGGCCATCAATTAGCTGTGCCTATTCAATATGTATCTACTCGAGAGAGAGAGTGCATGTTTAGGTAATTGTTTGAACAACACCACTCCTAGAATATAGACGAAAGTCATAACCGAGGGTTTAGAGGTTGGATTAGACATAACGATACCTCGGGTGCAATCTAAAGTGAACTATAATGAAATCTAGCTAGTGTAACTCGAGAGAGTGCGTCTAGTAAATTATCATAATTACTCGAAAGAGATTTATGGTAGATTGAGATTTCATGGTTGATTGAGACGATTAATTAAGATATAAGAAGTATCTGCTAAAGAATTCACCAACGGGGGAAACCATTACCTTAGACCTTTAATATTATTGTTTACATTAAATTGTTAGTTAATTGTTAGTTTATTATTATTGTTAGTAGAATTAGTTAAACAACACAAATCGATATTCAAAAGTCTTGAGAAACTTGATTAAACATTAGTTTAGTATTTTATAAACTCAATTGATACGTTCAATTCTCTGTGGGATCGACTCTGGGCACAATACCCCAGATTATATTTGCAACGCCCGCTTAGTCTTCTACAAGACATAGTTGAGCGTGATCATTCATCTTAAGAATGACGGCCTAATCTCATCTCATACTTTGTGACTTTTGTCCATCCATTGTTAATTCACCTCAATATTAATTTACTATATACCACTGATAACTTGAAACTTCATATGTCATACCTTGCCACTAGGGCTTACGTTGCATCGAGGAATATTTGAAGTGATTTTCCTAATCCACTTAGGGGTGATACTGTACTTCAATGACTGTATTTTATAGCATCCCAATGTGATTCACTTACATGGGTATTTTAATCTCGTACAATCCATGAAATGCTCTTCAAATCAATACTCACTCGAAGGCCTAAACGTCATCCTTTATCTATTCCAATCACACCCTTATTTCACTACCTAGGCAACATTTCATCTCTTCTAAATGCTGCTAGTCATAGACTCCTTTGAGCTTATTCAGGTTACACTGAGCTTTATATAATTTAGAGAACCCATCAGCTCTCTATCATATTCGTGGGTTTAATCCCGAGGTCTTATCCATTCTCGTCACCTTCTCACTCGCCCTTTCTTATCCTTACTCCTGTCTTCCTATAATCTTGTCGCTCTACCATACTTTAGCTTGCGATCCATACATATCCATTTATACTACTCGCAGCCTTCCTTCAACTTCCTTGCACTATAGATTTCCTTGTGTTATTCTGGAAAATCAAGTGAGACATCACATCGTCTCTAACTCTTCTTTTACTGTCTTAACTAGACCTCTCGATACCTAGAAACCATATGCTATAAGATATGCCACTGACGATGCTGCTACCGTTCTTGGATATTGAATCCTCGCGCTTCTATACTTCTATCCGAAGTATAGACTATTCACAACCTTCTGCATTTGAGTATCTCGTATATTTTTCACCTTTACCTTACTTACCTTAAAGTCTCGCATCACATGTACTATCTCTTTCATGATCTCCCTTCCACCACATCTATAACTTGAAGATTTATTATAATACTTGCACCTCTGGTGCATACATAATCCGATGGGAGCTTCATACAGAGTTATTATGAGTCTGGTACTCTTCTAACTGGCTTTATCGTAGAGCCGTTATAGAATATGGCTATTGTATTATCTTTCTTGTACCTCTGATATTAGGAGTGATCCTGCAACCACAATCACGGTTTCTATATTTTTCTAGGTCCAACAATCAAACTCCTAATTTACTTGGTTGATGTAATTCTTTAGTTTCCTCTTCCTTCTGATCAACCTTTATGTAGGCTTAAGCTATCTTTCGATCTGCGGCTCATGGCATTTAGTTATTACTTTAGCCTTTCATGGGCATTATGGAATATCATGATACAATCTGTTAACAACTCAATCATTTGTCTATGACCTGGGCTCAATTCTTTCTTTACCATTCCATGATTACTAGAACCACTTAATTCTGACTTCATGCCACATCACTCCATATTTCCCCCTTTAGGGGAGTGTTAAGATTTCGAGCTAGGACGATATACCTATAGATGTTTTACCTCTTCATCTTTGGCGATGAGCTTTACTTGCCTTGCGGTAATCCTTCTGCACCAAGGATAACAAAATTCCTTACCCATGAGGGAAACACCTAGTGTAACTGGCACACATAGTCCCTCAAGCTTTACTTTGCTCACATTTCTTGCTTTAGGAAGTGTCTTCCTGAATGACCATTCTCTGAATTTCTCATGAATCTTCTTCCGTTGTCCATTCTATTATTGCCAAAACGCAATCTAAAATTTTCATGATGCTGACTATTATCAAATCAATCAGTCCCTAATTCATGTTTAGTTTATCTCGTTCACCTGCCCATACTGATTTTTATTACTTTGGGATCTAACTTTTTCCTTCTGATAATCATGTTAGAGTCACGAATTTATTTCTTGAAATGAGGATGTGACTGTATGGCCTATACTCTTTTGTTATCTTAAGGCCCATCACCTCTCGTCTCTTCCTTCACTTGACTATAGATTTTGTAATACTCTACCGTTGTCATCCATGTATAATATCTTACTCATAATTCTTCATTTCTCTCTTCTTATTTCCCTGCTAACATTTCTGTCTATCACTTTATTCTGAAAACTTCAATAAGACATTCTCTTGCTTTTAGCTCCCCTTGCTCCATCCACTAGCCCTTCAGGTTTCCTAACATTCTCTTTCTGCTAGGGACAGGTGTCACACTAAGGTAATATTTATCTCTTCCAGGATTCTAGTGCCTATCTCTGTTGTACTCATATCTAGCTGTACTATTTTAGAGTGCACCACTTGGGTGTCTCACAAGGAGATCTATTAGCACATTTGCAATATCCTTCGGAAACGTCAACTAATACAAACAATCCATCCACCATTTTGGGTTACTCTAACCCCAGCAGGATTCTGATATCTAGTCCTTTTCTTAAACCATATATATTAGCTCCCATAAGGCGTAACTTAGATCGGTGTGACCAATTGTACATACCTATGTTACTGTTGAAGCAACTCAAAAGGCTTATTTTCCTCTGCCTGAGTTGTAATACTATTATTCTTCATTAACTGGACGCCTCGTACCCTTATTCATCTTGGTTCTTTTACTTGTTGAAACTTGTACCTAGTGATTCTTTCATTGCTTTTTACCATAAGAGTGGATAGGCGTTCTTGCCTTAGGGATCCTTATAAAGAAGCTTACACATCTTAGTATACACGTGATCTGCTGAATACCTCATCTTTATCCATCATAAGCATGATGCAAAAATCGAGCTCCTCTGACTCAACTCTTCCATAGCTATATCCCTTACACATCGTCTTTCTAGATGTAGGCATCGTCGTATTATGAATAAAATAGAGTTTAGAAAATTGAGTTCTTACAATTGGGCTCTATCACCCGATCTAGAGTAAGAAGAAAGAGTGACAGTCCAAAATGCCCTGTAGCCTCCTATTTATATGTGTGGTGCACAACACACGCATAGACAAGACTCTACTAGACACAGCTTGTAGACTCCCTGGTACAGAACTTCTCTGATACCACTTTTTTCACGACCCAAACCTATGGGCGGCAACGAGCACCCGATACCTTATTCAGAAAACTGACTTATTTCTTTGTTTTCTTTCTTAAACGTCTTTCAATTGTTAAATACCGCCTTTATTATTTTCCTAACGTGCAAATATGTGACACCATGTTATTTACTGATGCATATATCATGCTCAACATTATATTCCACTCGTGCATAATCAATCCTTTAGCAATGCTTGATGAGTGGTTTCTCTCTTCCTATATATCACCCTTCAAATTTGGAAAGGCTTATTTGCGGTAAAACTAGTCGATCAGCGGTGAAATCAACGGTTCCGTGCCTTTCCCCCTCAAGTTGTCCCCTTGAGGGTACTAGTATAGACCCCTATAGTAACCTTACTCTGATTATAACTGTACATGCATCATGGTCAAACCTAGCCGGGTTAGTATGTTGTCCACATAATAACCCTTTAAGACAAGCCTTATCTAAAAGTCTACCGGGGTTTCCATAATCCCAACGGACACACCCACATTTTGTGCATTAATTTTGGAGAAATAAATGCCAATATACTAATCATCAATATATAAATAGTCGAATCTGGGGGGGGGGGAGCCTAATTTTATTTGTTTTGCAGAAAATGAGGCACGAGGTCCCTAGGTTCGGCATGGTCCAAAATATACCACCACTGCTCCTAGACTGGTGGGAAGATCTTTCCTAGAGTGACAAAAAACATGTGAAGAAGGTCCCGGGAAATTTTCCTTCTCTGTTAGACATCCAGCCAAATAACATGTTGATAGAAGCTGCAACCATGTTTTGGGATCGTGAAAAATCAGTGTTCCGCTTCGGGGATATAGAAATGACCCCGCTCCTAGAAGAAATCGGGGGATTTGCTGGGATACCTTGGGACATCCCTGGGTTATTAGTACCAGAAAAGCGCACTGGTAGGGGATTTCTAAAAATGACGGGTCTGAAAAAGAAGGCCGACTTGGAGTGCTTAAAGAAGTCTTATATACCATTTGACTACTTGTATGAGAGATACGGTCAGAGCAAGTCCTACCGTATTTTCCATGATGACTTTGCCATCACGTCCTGGGACATATTCATCGCAGAGTTTTCGTGTTCATTGTTTATTTCTTAGGTATGATAGTGTTCCCAACGAAAAGAGGAAGAATTCAGACTAGATTAGCTATGGTCACCAAGACTCTAATGGAAGGAATCGAGGGAAAGACATACACCATAGTCCCTATGACTATAGCTGATATCTACCGAGCCTTGGACCACTGCCAGAAAGGGTCCAAACATTTCGGGGGTTGCAATTTGCTATTGCAGCTGTGGTTAATGGAGCATCTCCAAAAGGGTCAATATCGCCAGGAGTTTCCACGAAGGTAGTGGAATGACCATATTTCCTTCCATCACCCTAAACGGATGACTTATATTCCGGACAGGTTTGCTCAACCAGAGAGTGCTAAGGAATGGGTGGAGTTCTTCGACAATTTGACTGAGGATCAGGTTCAGCGGATGTTTGAATGGTTCCCTACTGGCGAGTTCATCATCAGGTCAAGGGATGCTCCTCACTTAGTGTTGATCGGGTTAAAGAGAATATACCCCTATGTTCCCATCATGGTTTTGAGGAAGGCAGGAAGGAAGCAGGTCATACCGCAGGTCGCAAAGATAAATCATTTCCAGGCAGATTTTCAGGATGACGACATCCCTTACAAGTGTCAAGCTTCGCATTTGTGGCACCCAAAGATTATTGTGGAAAAAGACACCATCGATCCAGACAGGTATCATGCGGGACATGCACCCTTTTACCCGGCATGGTTGGAGGATAACTTAGCTGGGAAAGTTGAGCTAGGAATAGTTCGGGGAAATAGGGTCATCGACGAAGATGCAGAAACCCAAGTAAAGTACAACAAGTTGCATAAGAGGATTCATGATTCCGAGGCCGAACATCAGGAGATACACGAGACAGACAAGAGACTAATCAGGGAATGGAGGGAAATGGTTATCACCTTCAATGAAAGGGTAGAATATCTGGAACAGGGTTTGATGGAGCTAGAAGGAAAGACAAGAAAGAGGGTCGCTGACTGCCAGAATGCTGAAGGAAGTGAGGGAGGACATTTGGAAAGAATATACATGTCGTTGGGCATGCACGAACTAGGGGACCTAATTGATGGAGTCAGAAAGATCAAGCCTGGGGAAGGTCCTTCTGGGACCAAGTAGATTAGATTTACCTGTCTTTCCTAAATGTAATAAGGCCAAGTGCCAGTAGTGACTTATCTTTCTATTTTAGTGTCATGTTGGATTCATCTATTTTTATATTAATGAAATGAGGCAATTATTGGCATCTAAATCTCCAAAATAATTTGTCGCTAGGCCTACCTCGAGCGCAACGAGGCTCCCAAAATAGGACGCGAATTTACATTCTGAAATATGTGTTTAAATACCTCAAGTACTCTTTTAGAACTCTTACTGACTTGGCTACCTTTTGTTTTTCTTTATTTCTTTTGATTATTCCCATTCCCCAAACGTTGGTTCGTGCATACTGGCATCATCGGCTTATCATGCTAGATCTATGGCCCTCCACCTTATCCTCCTCCAAGTAAACCAAAAGGCAAAGGGAAATCAAAGATGGATGATTTGAACGGTACCAGAAACGATGGAAACACACATGTTGAGAACGGAGAAACTTCTAATGGTCGAGGTACTCAGGCCTCGAATGATGTGGTATCACGACTTGAGCAGAAAATACTAGAACTCCAGGGTGAGCTCAAGCAGGTCCGGAACTTAGCAAATCTATCCCTCACACTCAATATCCCAGATATCAACCATTCAAACACTCAGAACCCCGCACCACCGCAAAACACACCCAACAAACGCCCATAGAATCCTCTTGCACCTCACCATTATACAACCCCACCACGAAATCAAACTCTCCCACCACAGTACCAGCAAAACACCTACCCCACTCCACAAAACACCCCGCCAATCATTCCTAAACCCCAAAATTCCACCAATGATTACCATTATACCCAAAATCCCGGTCATCAAAACAACCCTATATATGTGGAAACCCTTCCTCACTCCACTCAGCCTGTATCCTATACCCCAGAATCCACTGAAAAGGACTTGCTCATTAAGAACCTGGCTGAAGAGCTCAAGAAGTTGACGAGTCGGGTTCAAGGTGTCGAATGGAGCAAAGGGATAGAATGTCTGAACTATGAAGACCTATGCATACATCCCGACGTAGAACTACCGGAGGGTTACAAACCTCCCAAGTTCGAGATGTTTGATGGTACAGGTGATCCCAGGGTTCATCTAAGGACCTATTGTGACAAGCTTGTCGGGGTCAAAAAAGACGAAAGGATCCGAATGAAGCTTTTCATGAGGAGCCTTACGGGGGATGCTTTGTCCTGGTACATCAGCCAGGATCCCAAGAAGTGGGCCAACTAGGTGAGTATGGCGTCTGACTTCATGGACAAATTCAGGTTTAACACAGAAAATGCGCCGGATGTGATCTACATTCAGAACTTGAAGAAGAAGCCCACTGAGACCTTCCGCGAGTATGCCACTCATTGGAGGGCAGAAGCAGCCAAAGTCAGGCCAACATTGGATGAAGAACAGATGAACAAGTTCTTCGTCAGAGCACAGGATCCGCAGTACTATGAAAGATTGATGGTTATTGAAAACAACAAGTTCTACGATATCATCAAACTCAGAGAAAGGATTGAAGAGGACATCAAAAGAGGTATGGTGACAAACTTTGAAGCCTTACAGGCCACAAACAAAGTGTTGCAGTCAGGGGGTATATCGAAGAAGAAAGATGCAGGAACAATAATGATCGCCCAAGGACCCAAAATTCCACTTGTATATCAAACCTCCCCACTTACATACCAAGAACCTCCACCCACATATCAACCATCACCTCCCAGATATTCCCAGCTAGCCACTGCTTACCACACATATAATTCCCAACCCCCTCACTTTCAGTCACCTCCAACCCACGCAAACTACCCAAGACCTCGGCCTAACTTTGACCGTGGACCACCTAGACAATAAGCTACCATTGCCGAACCTATTGCTCAGCTGTATGAGAGGTTGAAACTTGTTGGTTATGTCACTCCTATCCCTGCTGCGACCATGGAGAATCCATCCCAGTGGGTCAATCCAAACGAGACCTGTGCATATCATTCTGGCATGAAAGGGCACACCATTGACGAGTGCCGAACAGTAAAGGATAAGATCCAGACCTTGATTTATAATAAGGTCATTCAGGCCAAAGAATCTACACTCAGCGTCCACAACAACCCCCTCCAAGATCATAGGGGTGAATGTGTCAATATGATAGAGACCGATGAGGAGTGGGATCTCGAGGGATCGATTGGGTTTATCAAAGAGGGTGACAATCCTATGAGCGCATGTTCCATTCGAGGTGGATGCAACCACGCCTTTCATGGTGACAATGTCAACCACGCCGCCTTTCAACACCAAAGCTATACCATAAGATTATGTGGCCGAAGCTAGGAGAAGAGAAAAGAACAAAATGGAAGAATCTGGCGTTGCGCAAGGAATGACCAGAACGGGAAAAGTCTATACACCATAGCATTTGGGAGAATCCAGTAGGAAGGCTTCTAATAGACCAACTGTTATTTAAACAGGCCCGGACGACCTTTGGAGGAAAGTGCAAGCAAAAGAGTATTCAGTCACAGATCATTTGAGCAAGACTCCTTCTCAGATATCTATCCTGTCACTGCTACAGAATTCAGAAGTGCACAAGATTGCTCTCTTAAAGGTGTTAAGCGAGGCATATGTACCTAAAAACATCACTGGTGAAGAGATGACCAATATGGTGGGAGAGGTGTTGGAAAGTCACAAAATCACCTTCCACGAGGATGAGCTGCCACTTGAGGGTTTGAATCATAACAGGGCACTACATATTACCGTGAAATGTAAGGACAATTTCATTGCAATAGTTCAGATAGATGGGGGATCCAATCTCAATATTTTCCCATTGACAACACTGAAGAGGATGGGCAAAGGCCTGTGTGAAATACGAGAAGGGACCATGAACGTGAAGGCATTTGACATGTCTCAAAGGGATACCATTGGGGAAATCAATCTCTGTTTGCAGATGGGGCCTACATGGTTTGATGTCGAGTTTCAGGTGCTGGACATATCCGCATCTTATAATCTATTGTTGGGACAACCATGGATACACGCCGCTAGGGCGGTGGCATCAACTTTGCACCAGGCAGTGAAGTTCAAATGGATCCATCAAGAGGTGATTATCCATGGAGATGGGAGCAATCCCATTTGCAACCGTCAGACTATCCCGGTGGTTGAGAATAGAAGAAGGATCGAGGGAGAAGCTTATCATCACATCGAGCAGGTCAATGCAATTGAGAAAGATAAGTGTTGGAGCAACAACATAGAAAGTATACTAGCGTGGAGAGGATATGAACCCGACAAGGGTCTTGGCGAAAACCTTCAGGGTAACTCCAAGCCAATATAGTTGAAATGTCATGGCACAACCTTTGAGCTAGGGTATCAGTACACATGGCAAGAATACAATCACTGGTCACCACCGTGGCGTGGTCCGTACTATCCACTTGAGCAGCCTGTACCACCTCTGAGTCAGACTTTCCGACAGACCGACGCCATATGGGGATCAGAGGAGGAAGAAGCATTGGCCGCCTTGAGGAAATTTTTCCTAGAGGATGATGACATGGAATATTGTGTAATTGTCGAGGAGGAGGAGGAAGGCCCTACCATCCGAGCTGTGGAGAAAGGATCATTCCTCAAGAATTGGACTGTCAGACCATCCAAGGCCCGACGAGTCCCTGGGTAGCAAGGCTGAACAACAATGTTTATTTTGTTGTTTTCTAAGAAAATGATTTCCCTTTTTGTATTTTGTTTTAAATAAAACTTCCAGCGTTCCAAAAACGTTGTTAAAATTATTGAAAAATATCTTTTATGCTTCAATGGATCGATATTTATTATGACTATTTTCTCTCATATCTTTATCGATGCAACATTACTATTTCCTGTCTTGATGAACCAACGACCGTGACATGTAATGAGGCAACGCAACAAAAGGATAGTGATTCAGAAGAGGATGATGTCATACCCGAGGAAATCGTCAGGGAAGTAGAGGATTTTGAGAACAAGCCCAAGTCCAATTGGATGAAACTGAGATAATCAACTTAGGAGATTCCGAAACTGTCAAGGAGACCCGCATCAACATTCACTTATCACCGTCAGAAAAAGAAGAGTACACACAGTTCCTGAAAGAGTATGGGGACATCTTTGCATGATCATACAGTGATATGACCGGATTAAGTACATCTATTGTGGCTCAAAAGTTGCCCACAAACTCAATGTTTCCACCAGTAAAGCAGAAACTCAGAAAATTCAAGCCTGATATGAGTCTGAAAATCAAAGAGGAGGTCACCAAGAAAATTAAGGCCAAGGTCCTCAGGGTGGTTGAATACCCAACTTGGTTAGCCAACATCGTGCCAGTTCCAAATAATGATGGGAAAGTCAGAGTCTGTGTTGATTATCGGGATCTAAACAAATCCAGTCCCAAGGATGATTTCCCGCTACCAAACACACATATTCTGATCGACAATTGCGCCAAGAATGAACTACAGTCCTTTGTAGATTGCCTTGGAAATCATCATCAAATTTGGATGGATGAAGAAGACGTAGAGAAAACAGCCTTCATTACACCATGGGGGTGTATTGTTACAAGATGATGCCATTCGATCTAAAGAATGCTGGGGCCACCTACATGAGGGCTATGACTACCATTTTTCATGACATGATACATAAGGAGATCGAGGTGTATGTGGAGGAAGTCATCATCAAATCCAAGAAGGCCACAGATAATATAGCAGATTTGAGGAAGTTCTTCGACAGACTGTGGAGGTACAACCTGAAATTAAACCCTGCAAAATGTGCATTCGGGGTCCCTACCGGAACATTACTTGGATTCATTGTTAGCCGCCGAGGGATAGAATTAGATCCATCGAAAGTCAAAGCCATCCAGGAGCTGCCACCGCTAAAGAGTAAGAACGATGCAATGAGTTTTCTAGGACAGTTAAACTACATCAGCCAGTTCATAGCCCAATCCACAGTCATATGTGAGCCAATTTTCAAGATGTTGAAGAAAGATGTTGCAATTAGTTGGACCAAGGATTGTCAAAGGGATTTTGACAAGATAAAGGAGTACCCATAAACACCACCAGTTTTGGTCCCGCCAGAGCCAGGCAGACCTTTGCTACTCTACCTCGCAGTGTTAGATGGAGCCTTCGGCTGCGTTCTGGGACAGCACGACGAGACAAGGAGAAAGGAAAAATCTATCTATTACATGAGTAATAAATTCACTCCATATGAAGCGCGATACTCTCTATTGGAACGTACATGTTGCGCCTTGACCTGGATAGATCAAAAGTTGAGGCATTACTTTTGTGCTTACACAATGTACCTCATATTAAGGATGGATCCCCTGAAATATATCTTTCAAAAACCTATGCCTAGCAAGTTGGCTAAGTGGAAAATCCTGTTGAGTGAGCTCGACATTGTTTATGTAACTCAGAAAGCAGTCAAAGGAAAGGCACTGGCAGATCATCTTGCTGAAAACCCTGTGGAAGAAGAATACGAATCCCTGAGAACGTATTTTCCCGATGAAGAAGTGTTGTTCATAGGGGAGAATATTGTTGAATCCTACGACGGTTGGAGGATGTTCTTTGACGGAGCGAAAAATTTCAAAGGAGTCGGTATTAGAGCTATCTTGGTTTGGAAACTGGCCAACATTACCCGGTATCTGCTAAACTCAGATTTTCCTGCACTAACAACATGGAAGAGTATGAAGCTTGCATATTAGGACTCAACATGTCCATCAACATGAATATTCGGGAGCTGTTGATAATCGGCGATTCATATTTGCTTGTGCACCAGGTACAAGGAGAATGGGCCACCAAGAATTCCAAGATATTACCATATCTGCACCATGTGCAGGAATTGAGGAAAAGGTTCACGAGGATAGAGTTTTGGCATGTTCCCAGGGTTTAGAACGAGTTCGCCGATGGACACTTTGTCATCAATGATAAAACATCCAGACAAAAACTTCATTGATCCTATCCCAGTAAGGATCCATAGTCAGCCGGCATATTGTGCTCATGTCCAAGAAGAAACAGATGGGTAGCCCTGGTTTCACGATATCAAAAGGTATCTGGCAATAGAAGAATACCCGGAGCATGCAAACCATACTCAGAAACGTGTGCTTCAGAGGTTGTCCAATAATTTCTTACATAGCGGAGGAACCCTATATAGAAGAACTCCTGATTTGAGATTGTTAAGGTGCGTCGACGCGAAAGAAGATTCTAAGTTTCTAGAAAAGATACATGCCGGAACCTGCGGTCCGCATATGAATGGTTTTGTCTTGGCCAAGAAGATACTCAGGGCCAGTTATTTCTAGATGACCATGGAAACAGATTGTATCCACTATGTCCAAAATTCTACCAATGTCAAGTACATGCAGATATGATAAAAGTGCCGCCAAATGAGCTCAATGCAACAAGCTCACCTTGGCCATTCGCCGCCTGGGGAATGGATGTCATTGGTCCGATCGAGCCCACTGCCTCAAATGGGTATCGGTTCATCTTGGTAGCTATTGATTACTTCACCAAATGGGTCGAAGCGCCATCTTACAAGGCAGTGACTAAGAAAGTCGTGGAAGATTTTTTCTGCGACCGGATTGTTTGTCGATTTGGAGTTCCACAGCCTATAGACCTCAGATGAATGGAGTTGTAGAAGTCGCCAACAAAAATATCAAGAAGATACTAAGAAAGATGATAGAAAATCACAAACAATGGCACGAGAAGCTACCATTTTCTTTACTGGGATACCGTACCACAGTCCGCACATCAACAGGGGCAATTCTCTACTTACTGGTTTACGGTACTGAAGTTGTTATTCCTGCTGAAGTGGAGATTCCTTCTTTGAGGATCATACAGGAAGCTGAGCTCAGCGATGCAGAATGGATAAGGAACCGTTATGAGAATCTAGCCCTCATAGACGGGAAGAGGATGAATGCAGTATGTCACAGCCGACTTTATCATAATAGAATGTCTAGAGCTCTCAACAAAAGGTTCAAGCCAAGATAGTTCACACCGGGGCAGCTGGTGTTGAAAAAGATCTTTCTGCATTAGGATGAGGCCAAAGGGAAGTTCTCTCCCAACTGGAAAGGTCCTTACATGGTTCACAGAGTATTGAAGGGAATATCCCTCATACTTGCGGAAATGGACGGAGAAGTATGGCCAAAACCAATCAATTCAGATGCAGTCAAGCGATAGTATGTGTAATTGTTTATGTTTTCGCAAATGATGTAAATTGTACTACGCTCGACCTGATTCCCGTTTAAGAGGGGATACGTAGGCAGCCCAGTGGGTTCGGTCACAATTCAATAAAAATCTCTATTTCCCCTACAATCAGAAACTGGGGAAGAATTTGGAGGAGGACCCTCAAAATTTTGAAGCAACTTCAGCCGATCGTAATATATACAGCAGTCAGAAATGTTTGTCCGTATAACTAGGGCAGAATTTTGAGGAAGACCCTCAAAATTCTATAGCAAGAGAAGTCGCAATGTCTCGGATCGTGTCACAGTCATTGGTTCATCTAAACAATTTCTCAAAAAACATATTTTTACTATGACTTTGAAAACTTCACATGCTTTTGAAATAACTCTGTTCAACAAGCGCTACCCTCAATGATTAGAACATGATCTTCAGACCAAGAAAGCGAGCCGACAAGGGCATGAACCGACCTCCCCTTTTATAAAACTCACAATTTTTCTTTAGTTGCACGAACAAAGAATATATACGCCCCAAAGTCACAATCTTCATAACAACCGCGATACTAAAATCTACTACCAGCTAAGAAAACTCGACTATCATCTGCTATTTATTTTATTCTTGCATGAGACTAAGCTCTGTCTCCATCTGCATGAGGCTAAGCCCTGCCTCCATATTTGCATAAGGCTAAGCTTTGCCTTCATTTGCATGGGACTAAACCCTGTCCCGAATCTTGCATGGACTAAGCTCTGTCTCCATCTGCATGAGGCTAAGCCCTGCCTCCATATTTGCATAAGGCTAAGCTTTGCCTTCATTTGCATGGGACTAAACCCTGTCCCGAATCTTGCATGGACTAAGCTCTGTCTCCATCTGCATGAGGCTAAGCCCTGCCTCCATATTTGCATAAGGCTAAGCTTTGCCTTCATTTGCATGGGACTAAACCCTGTCCCGAATCTTGCATGGACTAAGCTCTGTCTCCATCTGCATGAGGCTAAGCCCTTACTCCATATTTGCATAAGGCCAAGCTCTGCCTTCATTTTCATGGGACTAAGCCTTGTCCCGATCTTGCATGAGACTAAGCTCTGTCTCCATCTGCATGAGGCTAAGCCCTGCCTCCATATTTGCATAAGGCTAATCTCTGCCTTCATTTCCATGGGACTAAGCCCTGTCCCGAATCTTGCATGAGACTAAGCTTTGTCTCTATCCACATGAGGCTAAGCCCTGCCTCCATATTTTCATAAGGCTAAGCTCTGCCTTCATTTGCATGGGATTAAGCCCTGTCCCGAATCTTGCATGAGACTAAGCTCTGTTTCCATCTGCATAAGGCTAAGCCCTGCCTCCATATTTGCATAAGGCTAAGCTCTGCCTTCATTTGCATGGGACTAAGCCATGTCCCGAATCTTCTATGAGACTAAGCTCTGTCTCCATCAGCATGAGGCTAAGCCCTGCCTCCATATTTGCATAAGGCTAAGCTCTGCCTTCATTTTCATGGGACTAAGCCCTATCCCGAATTTTCCATGAGACTAAGCTTTGTCTCCATCTGCATGAGGCTAAGCCCTGCATCCAAATTTGCATAAGGCTAAGCTCTGCCTTCATTTGCATGGGACTAAGCCCTGTACCGAAGCATGCATGAGACTAAGCTCTGTCTCCATCTGCATGAGGCTAAGCCCTGCCTCCATATTTGCATAAGGCTAAGCTCTGCCTTTATTTGCATGGGACTAAGACCTATACCTAATCTTTCATGAGACTAAGCTCTGTCTCCATCTACATGAGGCTAAGTCCTGCCTCCATATTTGCATTTTTTCCGAGACTAAGCGCTTTCTCCCCGGCACTATTTGCTATTCTTTCAGGCTAAGCTCTGCCCTAAACCTCACAAGACTAAGCCTTGTCTTGTTGCCCTTAACATCATGATATCGCATCTCATGGGATGAAATATCGCCAACTTTCCCAAAGGTTTCATATCTAAAGGCATCATCCTCATAGCCGGAAGACACCATACCATGGCATGAGGATCTCTCAAAGTTGCATATCATTATTCAAAGGCGTAATGGTTCGGAGGCACCATTTTCATGGCCCGAGAAAATCATTTCATGGCCTGCGAATCCCTCATTGAACAATTCATGGCCCAGGACGTAATGTTTTAGGACGTCATCCTCAACCGTCCAAAGACATTTCTCATGGTCCGAAGGGAATCTGCATCATGTTAAATTTCCGCACAAATATACCCTTGTAGCATCTTTCCCTTGCAGGTGACCCGATGAGAAACCATTACCCCAACGGGAGCAATCCCGCTCCATTTCCTTCATACTATCTCAAACCTGACCAATCACCATAACCATCCTTCACCTATCCCGAAATTTCGTGACTATCATTGTGGTAACTTCGTCGGTATACTCCGCCGATGAATCCAGAACTACACACAGCCTTATTCTTGTAAAAACCAGGGATATGTAGGCAGCTCGAAAACCAGAGTGCGTCCTATGTCTCTCAAAACACCTTACTCGGTCAAAATTGGCCATCATATCTTTACCTGACAACTCTTTCATCCTTCCCGGGTAAAGAGGGGCAGCTGTTGATACCTAATTTTTTTCTATAATATTTTTTAAATTCATATATATACCTTCAAAACTATGCATTAGCATCAATCGATATTTTCCCATAATTTCTACATTTTTAGGGATTTTTTAAATTAATTTATCCCAGTATTTTATTTACATAATAATTAAAAATTGCATCACAAACTAACTACATAACATTTCATGGTTTAATTTTGTTGTCTATATTCATATTAAGCTTAAATTATTGCACAAATAGCCACATTTACATTTTTGGATTATAATTGTAATAACTTTGCAGTAATAGCCCACGAGTGCATAATTACCTTATTTCACAAGAAAATGACCTTTTGTATTTTTATAATATTAGGTAATCATTTTAAATCAATTTTATGCATAAATATTATTTTTATCATTTATTAACTATTTTTACAAATTATTTTATCAATTAAGTGGGTATTTAACAAGTAGCCTCTTTTAATTTGGTTTAATTTCGGACCTTAGCCCATATTATTACCCCCAGTCAAATTTAAATCATAGCCCAAACCCAACTCTTAAACCCGCCCTAACCCCAGATGGAATCCTGGCCGTTGATCTCAAAAGATCAACGGTCCAGGATCTATTTCCTTTTTTAATTAACCTAACCCCTAACCCTTCTCATTCATTCACTCAACCCAACCGCCTTTGAATCCCTCCTCCTCCATTCTCTCTCAACTCACACCTAACCCTAATCGCCGCCACCGGCGAGAACCCCCTTCTATGGTGTTTCCGTGCCTCCTCCGACCACCACTAGTCCCCTATACCCCTTGGCTCTTTGATTTCATGATTCCTTGAGGAGATCTCAAGGAAATCCAACCGGATTCTGCCTTAAACTTGTCCACTGACCGGTCTCAGGCCATTTTCATTTGTGAGTATGGACTTCCTCTTGTTTTTGGTACAAATCCATGGGTTTTTGACCGATTCTCTTCATCTCTACTATTTTCTGAAAACCCTAGTTTTCTATTGTTCGATTCTTCTCAGATCTTTATAGATCTGAGGTGATTAAAGTATTATTAGGTATTTTCCTTTTAAAACGCCCCTTGTTTAAATTAACTATTTCGATTTTAGCCTATTTTTAAAACTAGGGTTTCTTCCCAGACTTTCTTCAAAGATTTTTTTACTTTCAAACGCTTAATTTGTTCATCTCTTTACGTGTTTGGTTAATCTTCGCATGCATGCTCGAACCCTAAATGTTTCTATGAGTTATACTGATCTCTTCAATTCTGTTTCAATATTGTGGTTATCTCTGTGAACCAGTCCTATTAACTTATTTCTATGATTTCCCCTGTTAAAATCAGTATTTTGTGAAATTTCTGCTTGATTGACTTCTGTTAAGGATTTGAATAATTTTTTTCTAGTTAAAATCAGAACTCGTTGGGATTATTACTTGGTTGATTTCTATCTAAGGATTCAAATGATTCCTTCCTATAAAATTAGTACTCTTTGAAGATTTTACTGGTTGTTCCCTGTTAATTGCTCTGATTAAAATCCATGTGCATAGATTTTATTGGTTTCCTTATTTATGACTTTAATTGGTCATACTTGCCTTAATTACTCGTCCACGTGATTTTGTGATTCGTACTAATCCTTTATTTAATCTGATTTGATTTCTTGCCTTAATTAAACTTCCTTGTTGTTACCATTGATCAATTAACCCTAATTAAGAGGTCTATCCCGGATTCCCTTATGGTTAATTGATTCTGTGACCCTGTGATTGCCCTTAATTGACTGATTGCTGATTCTTTTACCTTATTTATCCTACTCTTAAATATCTATATATACTCTCTTATTCTGCCTCTCAAACACACGAACAATAGTTCAGAATACGCACACACTCTCGAATTCTCTCTTCTTTCTCTGCTACCTACGCTAACTGTTGGTCTAGCCGGCTGAAAGCCAAGGCTATACAGTGGAACTCTACTTGTTTTACATTCTGCACTTTGTTTACTTAACTGGTATGTCTCTAGTTCAATTCTGAAACTCAACTTTATGTGTTCCTTTGTGTAAACCCATGCCTACTCCTGCACTAGTTAATTGGCTATGTATTTAATTGTCTTCCTATTTATTGCTTTACCCAGTATGTTTAAGTTTTGCCCTCTCCAGTTCAAATGTTTAATCGATCATGCCTAGATCTCATTTGTATTGTTTGCATGTTTGTTCAGTTCCTGTTTACTCCCCTCAACTAGTATGCTCATGTTAGTGTCTTAAACTCCTAATGTATTCGATTGATCCTAATTGGGTATGACTGATGCACCCCTGTCTTCAACATGACTATTCCCACGCTTTGTCTCTATGTTTTAATTGCCTTTTACCATGACTAACTTGTCAAGTCCCTGATTCAGTAGACTCCTAGTTATTCTGTACAATTGTTGTTCCATATGCTCCCCTTAGACCCTGCTCATGTGTCTCTGATATGAATCTCTCTATGTTCCCAACCCCTTGACCCCTGCTTTTAAAATTCATTGTTGAGTGGTTGTGAGTCTGAGCACTCTGGGTTTGTGTGGTTGTATGTTGAGTCTTTGTTCTTTTAGAATTGATTTCAAAACTGTTTTTCACTCTTGGCTTTTTCCTAAATTTTTTTCTATTTATGAAAACCTTTTCACTCCTAAAAGTGTTATCTCTACACTGTCTTTAACAAGTTCTTTCAAACTATGTCCATCACTCTCACTTCTACTCTTAGATTCTTAAGTTCTTCCCCTCCAATGTGTGTACTGCCTAGGAATCCCTGATATTCCTCCAAACTCCGGCACACTGGGGCTGGCCTTCTCCACACTGCACATAATCACTTCCCTAATCAAAGGATCTTGGTGTGAGCATTGCCCGGGATCCCTGAGGTCCTTAGGGAACTTTGACACACCAGGACACCCTATTTGTCTATGAAATTCTTGGTATCTCAGACTGGTTTGAAGAACTAGTGTCTCCAGGTTTATATTGGGCCTCTCTGCATACTCCCTATAATATATCTTATATTTATTTATGTAACTCATTCAATTCTTGTTTGTAATAATTATCTTTGTAAACAGATATTGGGGAAATTAGTAAAAGGGTAGGGATTCTTATATGACTTTTGTGGGAAAAATGGGTAGAAATCATGCTTTAGGTTTATACTATGCTTATTTGCAGTAGAAATCATGCCCTTAGACATATGTTATGTTACTTACATTAGAGATCATGTTATAGGATTGTTGTGTTATTTGCATTAGAAACCCTGCCTTAGGATAATTATGTTTTACTGGTTTTGCGTATTAGAAAACATGTTGTAGCCCAGTACTTCATTATCACGAAATTCTGCTTCTGCATAATCATGATCACCTAGAAATCATGTTATTAAGTTAATGTTGTAATTTTGCCTAATAAAATGTCCATTCTTTATATGCATTAGAAATCCTGCTTTAGGACTGTGTTTATATTCGCTTTAAACCATGTCTACATCGCCTAAATCAGTAATCGTCATGTCTATAAGGATGTATAAAAGCAATTTCAGCACCTAGACAAGCATGTTTATAGGACGTATTAAAACTCAAACTGTTTGCTTTCCTTTTAGTCAATTTCCAGAATTCTGTTTGCATTTTTAGACAGCATGTTATAGGGTATCTCTGAGCCACGCCTAGGAAATCCTATAGGTAATTAAGGCCTTATAAAAAATGGTAAAACTGTGCTTTGTTTAATTATCTATGAACTGCCCAGATTCAGCATGTCCTAAAATCAGTAGGCAAACTAATTAGGTCTCCCCTTCCTCGCTTTAATAGATGTTGTTCACAGTCTGTTTTCATGCTCGCATAGATATCCTGTTTTAGAACTTTGAAATGTCTGAAATCCTGCTGCTTGAGACGTGCTTTTGTCTGCATATTTGAGGAGGTAAAAGTGAGCCTTTAATTGTTCCTTACGTGAATGTCCTATTTGTTCTTGCTTGTCATTTAGATTTCCCCCTTTTAAGCACTTTAGGAGAGTCTAGAACCACCTTAAATAGAGGTCTTAAAATCCTCCAGGGCCATAAGAAAAGGGACGGGTAATGCATGCCTAGAGCACGTTTAATTAAAATCGCGTATAACCGCTAAGGGTAGGGTAATTGGGTAGTAAAAGTATATGATTACCCGTTCACTAATGTCACGTTTAACTCCTCTAGTTGAGGAAGGATTACCGGGCATTGTACGAATGTTATCCTATAGGCTAATAACTTAGGACTCCTTTATCTTGCTTATATATGTGTGCTTAGACTGTTTATCTGTTACATGACTAATTTACTAAGTAAGTTTGGCCGGGACCCACCATTGTGGACCTCGAGGGGTGCCTAACACCTTCCCCTCAAGGTATTTTCAAGCCCTTACCCAATCTCTGGTAACGTAGAGCGGTTTTCATGAGTTATTTGAATTAGGTTCCCTAACGCACCATAAATCTGTTAGGTGGCGACTCTTCACTTTCCACACCCCTCTTCCAAAAAGGAAGGGAGTTGTCCCAAATGAATGTCGAAACCCGATTTCGCGAGGAAAAATGGGGCGCGACAATGGCTATGGTTGGATACCTCTTGTTTAGACTTATACAATGTGTATATACGAGATTCTGATCTTATAGAAAATTTCAGATGTGGAAATTTGGATTCTAAGGCTTGGGCTAGGTTGGATGAAGAAATTTTTGTTATGCTGTGTTATCAGACCTATATGGGATAGGGTGACGTGGGATCAACCCGAGTATGTGTGTGGTAAGGTTATTCGGCGATTTGATAGCTTTTGGAACAACTCTGAGCACGTTCGAAGATGAACATTGGTTTAAGAGGGGGAGGATGTAACGACCCGGCCGATCGTTTCGTGAGTTATAGCCCCATTTTCCCTATTTCTACTTCTTTATGTTTTATTCAGCCGTATTGTGTTGTATTGGATTGGTTGGTTCGGGCTCGGAGTTTTTTCGGAGTGGAATGAGACACTTAGTATCTTATTTAGAAGTTTTAGTTGGAAAAAGTCAATCGGATGTTGACTTATGAGAAAACAATCTCGGATTTGAATTTTTATGATTCGGTTAGCTCCGCTAGGTGAATTTGGACTTAGGGAGCATGTTCGGAATGTAATTTGGAGGTCCGTGGTAGAATTAGGCTTTAATTGGCGAAATTAAAAATTTGCCGATTTCCGGTCGGCAGTGAAAATTTTGATATTGGAGTTGGAGTAGGTTCGTAGTGTCCTTTGTATCGTGTGTGCATAATAAGTTATATATACGTTATAGTATTACAGTGAAGTGTCTGTGTGTGTCTATATATATACACATACACTTTGATAGCCTTATATATGCATCAATCCCTAAAATAACCCGATCATGTGTTCCTAGCGCTTCATGTTCTTATATATATATATATATATATATA
>ML394910.1:0-46357 GCA_005239525.1 Nicotiana knightiana | reverse complement strand
TATATATATATATATATTAGTTTGATTAGTTTACACTACTAAAAAATAGTCAATTCCGTCCACAAATTCTGACCGAAATCAGTCGGAAATTAACAAAAATCGACCAATTTTAATTGGTCGAAAAAATGACGGTGGCTAACGTGTTCCGATCGATAAATTTCCGAGTGAAGTCGATCGGAAATTTTTGAGTGAAGTCGGTTGGAAATTTTCGACCGAAGTCGGTCTAACATATCTAATCACCTAATTCATATAGGTTAACAGTAATTATTAGTTTGATTAGTTTACAATACTAAAAAACAGTCAATTCTGACTGAAATCGGTCAAAAATTAATAAAATCGATCGATTTCTGACCGATTTTAATTGGCCGAAAAAATGATGGTCGCTAACATGTACCGACCGAAATCGGTCGAAAATTTTAAAGCACTGACTGTCAAACTTCAATTTCCAACCAAAATCGGTCGGTAACAATTAAATATTTTTTTTAATTTTCAAATTCCGATCGAATTCAGTCAGAAATTTAAAAAAAATTATTTAATTAAATAATTAGTTGTAAATTGTAATAAAATTTTAATTTATTTTAAAAAATAAATATAAATTCACAATTTCCAACCGAATTCGATCAGAAATTTCAAAAATTTGGAGAATTTATTTGAAATTTCCGACCGACTTTGTCACGACCAAATTCTATCGTAGGTCGTGATGACGCCTAACACCGTTGTTAGGCAAATCAACTCTAATCAACTAGTGAGTTCTCATTTATTTTACCAACCAATCCCGTCATTTACTAAATGTA
Source organism: Nicotiana knightiana (assembly GCA_005239525.1). Lineage (NCBI taxonomy): Eukaryota > Viridiplantae > Streptophyta > Magnoliopsida > Solanales > Solanaceae > Nicotiana > Nicotiana knightiana. Next base: position 45,563 of record ML394910.1, on the reverse strand, counting down.
AAATCTAAAACAACTGATAATTAACAATTTCATAATGGTGACCCACCGAAGACTGGAGCTTCGTAACATGTTGACGAAGGCCCCCGAACTGAGGGTTCATTCAGTAGAAGGGACGACTTTGTCTCCCCGGAAGAAGAATAGCCCTGCTCTCTAGCCGACTGATCCCGTTGATCATATAACTGGGAGGGAACGTGTCACATTAGAGGTGAACGATCAGAGGTGTCCTCTAATCACCACAATGAGGCTGGTCCCTCTTTTAGTAGACTCAGCTATGAATATTCATGAAGAAATGAATGTCGTGCTCTTTCTTTCACTGCTAACCCCAAGAAGTTTCAACATGCTGAAACTTTCTGTTTCGTCGAGCCCCGAGCTTGTGGTCCTCCTTTGAGTATGGGTTCAATTGAATGAATCTGTCAAGTCAAGGAAAACTATGTAGCAGCAAGGATGGTGCATCGCCTATTTATCGTTCTCGCTCGGAGCCAAAACGAACACGGCTGCTACCTAATAAGTCTTAAATTGATTCTTCTTGGGTCGATGCCCGAGCAGTTAATGGGGACGGACTGTAAATTCGTTGGCAATATGTCTACGCTGGTTCAAATCCAGCTCGGCCCAATAATTCGCCAATCCGCCATGAGATGATATAACCCCCTTTGTACTTCAGAAATACCCGATCCGGAGATAAAAAAGAATCAATTTTTCTGCTAGATCCCGTATTTCCTTGGGATTGTAGTTCAATTGGTCAGAGGATACAACCCAAAATAATAGTCTACAAAGTGTGTGTAAGGAACTAGTGTTACAAGTACTAGTGCAACTAGTAGAATGTACAAAAATATCACTATCCTACTGCCTGAAACAGAATGGACAGTACATAACAACAGCAAAAGAAAAGAACTCCGGTATGCTGCTGAACGGCTCAGAAGGGGCAGCTCACCGTGAGATCTCGATCAGGAGTCAGGAACGCGAGCCGGAGGGGTAACTAGATGCACCTTCTTCAGATCGTGTACAGTTAAGTACAAGCGTAGTATGAGTACATAAACAACATGTACCCAGCAAGTATCCAGTCTAACCTTGAAGAAGTAGTGACGGGGGGTCGACTTGACACTTACTAAGGCCAATATCTATAATATTTAGGTGTTACACTAAGCATGAATAGCATGAATATGATGACAGTCCCAAAACAAGTACAAATAGGATATTACTTCTTAACAGTATATCAATTTCAGTCATGTCATGTAATAAGTACATTTCAAGCATTTAAGTAGAGTATATCACAGAAAAGTTTTGCATAAATAACATGCGCACATTATGCCGAGGTCGTATGGCCTGGTCCGACGTAATAATAAACTGTGCACTGTCAGAGGGTCGAATGGCGTGAACCATAGATGCATCTATTTTTACCGAGGCGATCGGCCCGATCCACAATTAGCAATTAATTTCAAGTAAGCACACATTGCTCCTTTATAGTCAAATAAATTGATACAAGTTCTCATGTAAGTGCGTACATTCGTTGATATTTATTTACAACTTCTACCATGTCCTAGGTGATCTCAGTAGCAAGCAAGAACGTAAACATTTGCAGGTATGACATGATACAGGTGATAAACTACCCGGACAATTAGCATAATAGTAGTTACGCACAGACTCTCGTCACTACATACATACGTATCCCCCACAGATAGTCACATACATTTATTTGATTCACCTAGGGGTTATTTCCCTCTTACAAGGTTAGAAAGGAGACTCACCTTGCTCCAAATCTTACTTACAATTTCAAGAACGCGCTCAAACCCTCTATTCAGAGCCGAACGATCCAAAACTATTCAAATGGGGTAAGAGCTAGTCAATAAAAACCCAAGAGTTCATATTGTAACTATTAAAGTAATTTTCCAACCCTAAATACAAGTTTCCTAAAATTCATCCCCGAGCCCATGTGCCCGAATTCCGGAATTTTCGAGGGAAGTTGTTACCCATAACCTAACGATCAAGAACATATGATTTTTACTTCATTCCATAACGAATTCTGTGGTTAAATCTTATTTTTATCAAAACCCTAGGTTACTCTGAATCCACAATTTTCACTAATTTACATGGTGTAATCTACCCTTAAACTATGTATTTAACTCACATTAAGTAAAAATAACTTATCTCACAATGTTAAGCTGAAATCTCCTCTTTGGAAGCTCCCAAATCGCCCAAGAAATGAATGAAATGTGTCAAAAATGACACATTTCCCGTATTAAATGAAGCCACTGCCTTCAGTGATTTTCACACTTGCGGTTAGGGGAACGCATCTGCAGTCTCACTTCTGTGAGGGAAGGTCTGTATCTGTGGAATTTGTCCGGGCTAGCTGGTGCTGCATCTACGGTCTGGGGGACGTTTCTGCGGTTCTTCTTCTGCGGAAGAGGAGCCGCATTTGCGGTTCCTGGGCTCCTCCCCTTGGGCCGCACTTGGGAGGGATTGGCCACTTCTGCGGTCTCGCACATGCGGCTGGCTAACCACAGGTGCGGTTATGACAGATGCCTTGAGCTTCATCTCATTCCAACATTTTCTAACTTGACTCGAGCCTCGTCCAATTGACGCTCGGGGGGCCCGAGGCCCCGCCCGAACATACCGACAAGTTTGAAATCATAAAACGGACTTTCTTGAACCCTCAGAACGACTGAAACAATGCTAAATCTAAGAATCACCCCCTAAAACCAATTGAATCAAACTTATGATCGTTCTTCATTCTACCTCCAATGTAATGAAACACACAATACAGATTTATTCCCGGTCTCAGAATTCCGTTTGGACCTCGATATCATAAAAACCCGCTCCAAACCAAATTTAAAGAACTTCAAAATCCTTAAGGAATCAACTTTCACTATTAGGCGTCAAAACGCTCCCGGGGTCATCCAAAACCCGATTCGGACATACGCTCAATTCCGAAATCATCACACAAACCTGTTGGAACCTTTAAATCCTGATTCCGAGGTCGTTTACTCAAAATGTTGACCGAAGTCAAACTTGGCCTTTTAAGCCAACCTTAAGGAACCAAGTGTTCCGATTTCAACCCAAACTTTTCCAAATCCGAACCAACCATCCCCGAAAATCATAAATCAGTAAAAGCAAGTACGGGAAGTTTTATTTAGGGGAATGGGGTTCTAGAAAGCAAAATGACCAATCAGGTTGTTACATTCTCCACCTCTTAAACAAACTTTCGTCCTCGAACGGGTTTAGATTCATACCTGAAGTGCTAAATAAGTGTGGATATCTGCTCCGCATGCCCTCTTCGGACTCCCAAGTCGCCTCCTCGACTGGTTGGCCCCTCAACTAGACCTTTATCGCAAAAATCCTCTTGGATCTCAACTTGTTTATCAATAATGGAAACTGACTCCTCCTCATAACCCAAGCTCTCGTCCAGCTGAATAGTACTGAAGTCTAACACATGAGACAAGTCAGTGTGATACCTTCGAAGCATAGATACATGAAAAATTGGATGAACACCCGATAAGCTGGGGGGTAAAGCAAGCTCATAGGCAACCTCCCAAACTCGCCTCAACACCTCAAATGGGCCTATAAACCTAGGGCTTAACTTGCCCTTCTTTCCAAATCTCATAATGCCTTTCATCGGCAAGAATTTCAAGATAACCTTCTTGCTGACCATGAATGATACATCACGCGCCTTCTGATCCACATAACTCTTCTGTCTGGAATGTGCTATGCGAAGTCTTTCCTGAATTAACTTTACCTTTTCCAAGGCATCTTTCACCAAATCTGTACCATACAACTTAGCCTCACCAGGCTCAAACCACCCAATAGGAGAACAACATCGCCGGCCATATAAAGCCTCAAATGGAGCCATCTCGATGCTATACTGATAGCTGTTGTTGTAAGCAAACTCGAACGAGACAAGAACTGATCCCACTGCCCTCCAAAGTCAATCAAACATGACCTTAGCATGTCCTCTAGAATCTGAACTGTTCGCTCTGATTGTCCATCGGTCTGCGGGTGAAATGCTGTGCTGATCTCTACACAAGTCCCCAACTCACTCTGTACGGCTCTCCAAAAATGAAATGTGAACTGAGGGCCTCTATCTGATATGATGGAAACAGGCACACCATGCAACTGAACTATCTCCACAATGTAGATCTGAGACAACCTCTCTGAAGTATAAGTAGTCACAACCGGAATAAAGTGTGCCGACTTGGTCAACCAGTTGACAATAACCCAAACTGCATCAAACTTCCGCAATGTCCACGACAATCCAACTACAAAGTCCATTGTAATGCGCTCCCACTTCCACTCAGGTATAGGCATCTGCTGAAGTAGGCCACCTGGCCTCTAGTACTCCTACTTAACCTACTGGCAATTCAAACATCTACCCACGTTCTCAACTATGTCTTTCTTCATTCGCCGCCACCAATAATGCTACCTCAGGTCATGATACATCTTCGTAGCACCTGGATGAATGGAATATCGCGAACTGTGTGCCTTCTCTAGAATCCTCTCCCTCAAGACATCGACATTAGGAACACATAGGCGACCCTGGAGTCGCAGAACACCATCCTCGCCAATAGTAACCTCCTTGGCACTACCCTATAGCACCGTCTCTCTGAGAACTGCCAAATGCAGATCATCGAACTAACGAGCCTTGATCTGTCCCAACAGCACACGCAAGGACTCGACTGGGCTCTGAAATGTCCAAACTCACAAGTCTGTTAGCCAAGGACTGAACGTCCAAAGCTAGTGGCCTATCCTCCGCTGGGATGTATGCCAAGCTACCCATAATCTCCGCCTTCCTGCTTAAGGCATTTGCAACCACATTTGCCTTGCCCGGATGATAAAGAATGGTTATATCATAATCCTTCAGTAACTCAAGCCGTCTACTCTGCCTCAAATTGAGATCCCTATGCTTGAACAAATGTTGTAAGCTGCGATGATCAGTATAAACCTCATATGACACCCCATACAGATAATGCCTCTACATCTTAAGAGCATGAACAGTCGCTGCTAACTCTAGGTCGTGCATAGGGTAATTCTTCTCATGAATCTTCAGTTGACGTGAAGCATATGCAATAACTTTCCCCTCCTGCATCATTACACATCCCAAATGTCGCAATATATCGTATACATCCCTGAATCGAAAGGCAACACTAGAACCGGTGATGTAGTCAAGGCTGTCTTGAGCTTCTGAAAGCTCGCCTCACAATCATCGGACCAACAGAAAAGAGCACCCTTCTAGGTCAATCTAGTCAATAGTGATGCAATGGATGAAACGCCCTGCACAAATCGGCGGTAATAACCTGCTAACCCCAGGAAACTCTTGATCTCAGTCATTGAAGTAGGACGCGGCCAACTCTGAACCGCCTCAATCTTCTTGGGAGCCACCTTAATACTCTCTCCTGATACAATATGCCACAAGAATGCTATTGACTCTAGCCAAACCTCACACTTGGAGAACTTAGCATATAACTTCTGTTCTCGCAAGGTCTGAAGCACTACTCTCAAATGCTGCTCGTGCTCCCCAGGCTACGTGAGTATATCAAGATATCATCAATGAAGACAATAACAAAGGAATCAATATAAGGCCTGAACACTCTATTCATCAAGTCCATAAACGCCGCTGGGGCATTAGTCAAGCCAAAGGACATCACCAGAAACTCATAATGGCCATATCTAGTACGGAAAGAAGTCTTCGGGACATATGAGTCCTGAATCTCCAGCTGATGATATCCTGATCTCAAGTTGATATTAGAGAACACCCTAGAACCCTGTAACTGGTCGAACAAATCATCAATGCACGACAACGGGTACTTGTTCTTGATGGTAGCCTTGTTCAACCTGGCGGTAATCAATGCACATCCGCATAGTCCCATCCTTATTCTTCACAAACAACACTGGTGCACCCCAAGGTGACACTCTCGGTCTCACAAACCCCTTTGCTAACAACTCCTCAAGCTGCTCCTTCAACTCTTTTGGAGGCATACAGTACGGTGGGATAGATATAGGCTGGGTGCCTGGAGCCAAATCAATACTGATTTCAATATCATAATCCGGTGGCATGCCTAAAAGATCAGAAGGGAACACATCGGTGAACTCCCCGACCACTGGAACTGAATCAATCATCGGAGACTCTGTGATGGTGTCCCGAACATAAGCTAGATAAGCCAAACAACCCTTCTCAACCATATACCGAGCCGTCAGAAAAGAAATAACCCGACTAGATGTACTGACTGAGGAACCCTTCTGCATCACTAAAGTAACAGTCTTGGCATGGCAATCTAGGACGTCGTGATATGGGGATAACTAGTCCATGCCCAGGATGAACTCAAAGTCGGTCATATCAAGCAACATGAGATCTGCTCTAGTCTCAAAACCATAGAATGTGACCACACAGGACCGCTAGATCCGATCCATAACTACATAATCACCTACAGGAGTGGACACAGAAATATGAGTACCCAAGGACTCACGAGGAATATCCAGAAAATGAGCAAACTGAGATGATACATATGAATAGGTAGACCCTGGATCAAATAGAACTGAAGCATCCCTACCACATACGGAAATAATACTTGTGACTACGGCATCTGAGGCCAATGCATCTGGTCTGGTCGAAAAAACATAGAATCTGGTTGGAGCGGATGGGCCGCCCCAAACCTTACGCTGGCATTTAAATCGGAAATAAACATTGGGTCCCGGCTATCCGCCAACTGGAGAGCCTCCACCAGACTAAGCAGTAGCTGGCTGACCTCTCCCCGCCTAGCCTCCACCTCTAGGACGTCCCCTACCAGTCTGTCCTCCACCTCTGGGCGGCTGGGCGACCGGTGCTGTAATCACAGGCTGCTGTCCCTGCTGCACTGCCTTGCCCCGAAGTCTGGGGCAGTATCTCCTCATGTGACTAAGGTCTCTACACTCGAAACAACCCCTCGACGCGACCCTGATGGCCTGTAGACCCTCTGGAAGAAGCCTGAATAGCTGGTGGGAGGTATGAACTCTCCGGTATGGCACTGAAGTAGGAACCAGAAGAACCCTGGGGACCTGAATACCCACTGGAAAAACCCTGGATAGCTAGCAGGCAATAAAAACTCTTTGGTATAGCGTTGAAATAAGGGCACGCTGGAGAACCTCGAGGAGGTGGTGGTGCTGAATATTGGGGCCGGCTGGGCTGACCCCTCTCAAACTGACCTTTTCCCCTAGCCGGGGCACCTCTAGACTCTCCAAAGAATCGAGCCCTCTTGTCCTGCTACATCTGCTGTCTACCTCTCAGACGATAGCCCTCAATCCTCCAAGCAATCTACACTACCAGCTGATATGAAATCTCCATCTCCACCTCTCGGGCCATATTGGCCCTAATATCAGAATGCAACCTTGCAACAAACCTCCGCACCCTCTCATAGTGCGGACAACTCAGAAAACCTTGCCTCATAGTCGGTCACCGACATCTGAGCCTGCTCAAGCTACTTAAACTGATACCGCAGCTCTTTCCTCTCAGAGGGTGGAATATACCTATCCAGGAAAAGCTGTGTGAACTGACTCTAAGTAATGGGAGGAGAACCCGCTGGCCTGCAAAGAACATAAGACTGCCACAATCTATGGGACCTACCCTCCAGCTGGAACGTAGTGAAGTCAATCCCATGAGATTCCATTATCCTCATGTTGTGCAATCTATCCCTGCACCTATCAATGAAATCCTGGGCATCCTCATGACGCTCACCTCCGAATACATGAGGGTGTAGCCTAGTCCATTTGTCCAATAACTTATACGGATCACTGTTCGTAGCCGGTCTGGGCTCGTGTACCACTGCAGCAACCGGCTGAGCCCCATCCGTGGATAGTGCACCTAGAGTCTGATACATTGCAGCTACATGACCAGAAGCCTGAGAAGTAGAGGTATGTGCTTCCCCTCCCGCCTAAGATGTGGATGGGTCTGCTGGAAATAAACCAATCCGAGTCATGGTATCCATGAACCGCAACATACGGCCCAGGAACTCCTGGAAACCTGGTGCTGTCATAATGTCCGCTGAGGTAAGATCAGCTGCGGGAACCTCGCCTTGCTCCTTAATGATAGGATCCCCCACAGGATCCACCAGTGGTGCAGCTGGGGCACCTCTAGGACGCCATCGTCCCCTACCTTGGGCTGGTGCCTTCCCCCGACCTCTAGCAATAGGGGGAGCAGCTCCTTCCGGGTCTAGAACATCTGTCGTGAGCGTCCTCACCATCTATGAGAAAATAAAAGAAGGAAATTTAGTATACCATCAACTGACCAATAGTAGATGAGTAAAGAGTAGTTTCCTAACACCCTATAGCCTCTCGAAGATAAGTACAGACGTTTCCGTACCAATCCGCAAGACTCTATTAGGTTTGCCCATGACTTGTGAGACCTACATGAACCTAGTGCTTTGATACCATGTTGTCACGACCCAAATTTCATCGTAGGTCGTGATGGCGCCCAACACTGTTGTTAGGCAAGACAACTTTGTTGATGGAATTGAGTCAAGAGGGTTTTGACCTTAGTGCTGAAATAGCCAAAACTAAGGAAGCCATGGAGAAGGCTCAACAAGGTCATAACCTCTCTTCACCTGATGGTGAGATTCTATCCGCTCATGCCTCTTTATCCTCAGTTGCTCCCGCTCCTTCTTCCACTGAAGTCAACCCCTCTTCTTAAAAAGATCTAGTTGGTTTATCCCTTTTTTTCTTTTTCTTTGTATCAATTGGTGGTTACCCCCAGTCCCATCGGGGGTAAATTTGGATTTCCTTTAAGTCCCCAAATGACAACTTAGGGGCACCACAATGTAAATATAAAAATCTTATACGGCTAAGTATAAGTTAATACTTAGTTTTAGCCGTTTTAATATATAAATGTTAGTTCGACTTTTGTTGAGTTTCTGTTTCACTCTTTAAGTCTTTTGCATGCTTTATTTTTCGAGGTTTTAGTTTTACCTTCGAGTTTTGCATGTGGGATGCTTTAGACTACTCGTACCTTTTTTATAATAGGCACGGTTTGATATTAAATGTGTGTCTTTTTGTAATAGGCATACTTTATGGAAGAGGGCCCTTTATAATTGACATGAAGAAGACGTCTCAACTTCAGGATAATGCAATAGAGTGATAGGAATTTTACACATGTTTAAGAATGTTTCCAAGGAAAGTTTTTTGTTTGAAATTCCATGAAATTTTACATATGTTTGGTTATCATCTAAAACTCATGCTTGTAACTGTTTTTGTTTAAGAGATTTTTAATATACTCTTGTATTTCACAACTGTTTTTCATAGGTAACAGTTTTTCGATATTAATACAAGGAAATAACTATTTTTTACTAGTAACAGTTTTTATAAAGATTGGGGTTTTTACCCGCAACTGTTTTGGAAACAGTTTTCTAATAAGTACGAGGGAAATGTTTTCTTATTCGTAACTGTTTTTATTTGATAACAGTTTCTTGAACAAATACAAGGATTTAGATCTTTCATCCATAACTGTTTTATTCGAGAACAGTTTTTTGAATGAGTATATTGATGATGATCTTTTACCCCTAACTGTTTTTGTTACAACAGTTTTGAATAAGTATAAAGATGTACATTTCTTTCTCGTGACTAGCATTTTGCCTTTCAACCTGAATAGGTTTGAAGGTTTTTGCTTTTTGCATTAGGCTTTANTGGGTAGATGGGTCTTTAGGCTCGAGCTTTTGACTTTCTGATAGTCTTCTTTGCTTCGTCTTAGTCTTCCATACTGTATAGTCCCCAAGTGTTTGAGATTTGAAGAATGAAATCACGAGCACTTGATTATTCCTTTCCTTGTGATCCTTTTCCTGAAAAGGAAAAACATTCCGGACTCCAAGGTATATAGTTTTTCAGATGATGACTACTTAACCCCTTTTAAAACGTCCATNTCTTTGCAGGTCTAATATCATCATCTGGTGATGGGTTAGCTTTATGCCTATCATCTAAAAAAATTAGTAAAATTTTTAAATGTTCAAAATAAAATCGAACGTGTGATACCTAACGGGGGTATTCTTTTCTTTTTAGAAGTAATAATTCTTCAGATGGATGGCGTTCTAGCTTGTTAGTAGAACTCTGTTGTCTATAGCTTCCAACTCATAGGCGCCTTTTNTATCAATGTTGCTTCTCTTCGTGGTTCGAGCAGGTCCAGGTTGGTCCTTAATTCGTCGCTGTTTTCACCTTCCATGGCTGTTGAGAACCTTATACTTGGTTCGCCAATCTCCACATGTATTAAGGCTTCTGAGCTATAAACAAGTGCGAACGGAGTTTCTCCCGTGGCTATTTTTGAAGTCGTTCTGTATGCCCATAGTGCTGCTAGTAACTCATCAGGCCAGTTTCCTTTGGCTTTATCCAACCGCTTTTGTAGATTGTTGATGATGATCTTATTTGTTGACTCAGCTTGACCATTAGCCACGGGGTGGTAAGGCGTTGAGGTGATCCTCTTGATTTGCCAACTTTCGAAGAATTCTATGATTTGCGAGCCTATGAATTGTGGGCCATTATCACACACGGTCTCCTTTGGTATTCCAAAGAAGCATATTATGTTTCGCCATAAGAAGCTTTTAACTTCCCTTTCTCGCACTTGTTTGAACGTTTCTGCATTTACCCATTTTGTAAAATAGTCGGTTAGTACGAGTAAAAACCGTACCTGTCCTTTAGCTGTGGGAAGAGGTGCTACTATGTCCATACCCCATTTCATGAAAGGCCATGGGGGTATTATTGGATGTAATAATTCCGCTGGTCGATGCATGTTATTGGCAAACCTTTGGCATCTGTCATATTTGGATACGAAATTCTCGGCTTCTTCTTCCATATTAGGCCAATAGTATCCGACTCTGATTAGTGTTTTCACTAAGGATATAGCCCCTGAGTGATTTCCATAGTGTCCTTCGTGGACTTCTTTCATCACAAATTCCATTAGGTTAGGTCCACAGCATTTAGCTAGGGGTCCCCCGAACATCTTGCGATAAAGTAAGTTGCGAATAAGGCAGTACCGTGCAGCTTTGCAGCTTAGTGCTTGAGCCGCTTTCCCTTCTTCAAGTACGGTGCCATTCTGCTAAAAGTTAAGAATTTTGTTTCCAAGTTAGGTTGTTGAAAGTTACCTCATTCCTGTCCTGGTCTATTATTGAATGAAATAGTTGAACGACAATTGTATTGTCTTTGTTTGTTACTTCCGTGACTGCTGCGAGGTTAGCTAATGCATCTGCCTCTGCATTTTCTTCTCTAGGTATTTGCACTACCTTCCATGTTTTGAATTGTCTTACGAGCTCCCGTGCTCTTTCAATATACTGTTGCATTCTAGTCTCTCGAGCAATGTAGGTCCCCTGTATCTGATTTACTACCAGTTGGGAATCACTATTGATCACAATTTGCTCGATTGAGAGCTCCTATGCAAGTTCAAGTCCTGCAATAACAACTTCGTACTCTGCTTCATTGTTAGTGAAATGATAACACTTTATAGCTTGCCGTGTATTTTCACCCGTGGGTAATATCAAGACTATGCCTAAGCCAGCGCCTTTTATATTTGAAGAACCATCGGTGAACAAGGTCCACAGGCCTAGATTAACACCGTTAAAGAGTTGTAACTCTTTTTCTACTTCAGATACAATGCTATTACTAAAGTCAGCAACAAAATCAGCTAGTATTTGAGACTTAATTGCAGTCCTAGGCTGATAAATTATCTCATGCTCACTTAATTCTATGGCCCATTTGGCTAATCTTCCTGACAATTCTTGTTTATGCAGAATATTTCTTAAAGGATATGAGGTCACAACAGTGATTGGGTGGCATTGAAAATAGGGTCGTAATTTTCTAGATGCCATTATTAAAGCTAAAGCTAACTTTTCCAGATGTGGATATCTAGTCTCAGCATCTAGCAAAGTTTTACTTACATAATAGATAGGTGATTGTTTACCTTTTTCTTCTCTTACCAATACTGCACTTACAGCAATTTCTGAGACAGCCAGGTAGATGTACAATCTTTCCCCTTCTTTTGGTTTTGAAAGCAGTGGTGGTTTCGATAGATAAATCTTCAGGTTCTTGAGGGCTTTCTTCAGTCCATTCGAACTGATTCTGTTTTTTGAGAACTGATAAGAATTTAAAACTTTTTTTGGAAGATCTAGACATAAACCTCCCTAAAGCTGCTATTCTTCCTGTCAGTCTTTGAACCTCCTTTTTATTTGTTAAAACATCAGGTATTTCCTCTATGGCTTTAATTTGAGCGGGATTTACCTCTATTCCTCTGTTTGATACAAGGAAACCCAAAAATTTGCCTGATTGCACTCCAAAAGCGCATTTCTCTGGATTCAACTTCATATTATACCTGCGTAAAATATCAAAAGCAGTAGATAGGTGCTGGAAATGGTCTTGTGCTTGTGTTGATTTTACCAACATGTCATCGATGTATACCTCCATCGTTTTTCCCAGATGTTCTTGGAACATCTTGGTCACTAGACTTTGATAGGTGGCTCCAACGTTTTTAGGCCAAAAGGCATGACTTTATAACAATAAGTTCCCCTATTCATGATAAAGGAGGTTTTTTCCTCGTCTAAAGGATCCATTTTGATCTGATTATAACTAGAATATGCATCTAGAAAGCTTAATAGTTGACCAGCGGTAGCATCAATCATTTGATCTATACGAGGCAATGGGAATGAATCTTTGGGGCATGCTTTATTTAAATCAGTATAATCTACACATACTCTTTAATTTCCATTCATTTTCGGTACTGCCACGGTGTTTGCTAACCAGTTAGAGTACGTTACCTCTCGTATCGAACCAATCTTCAAGAGTTTCTGTACCTCTTCGTCGATCACTTGGTTCTTGAATGGTCCTTGCTTTCTTTTCTTCTGCTTAACAGGTACGAAGGATAGATCTTCATTTAGTTTATGAATCATCACTTCTGGTGGGATGCCTGTCATATCTGAGTGGGACTATCTTCGAGTGGGGCTTAGCCTCATGCCTATATACACTTTCTGCTCAGGTTTTTGTTTAGATAACGGAACAGCTTCGAGCTCCTCCGTAGTTGTTTTGATGTGCACATCTTCCTCCGGTTCATGAATGACGTCCGGTCTGGAATCCGCATCTGTGTGGTATAGTACACCTTCCGTGGTAACTTGACTCTTCTTCTCGTAAGTATTTTCTTTCGTGCCTGTTTCAGCAATAATATCTTCCGTACCTATTTGGGCAGTAATTTTTTTCATGTCTGTTTGGGCGGTGTTACCTGTTTGGGAGATTTCCTTATCTCGTAATTCTTCCACCTCTATTTTCTTGTTGTAGTGTACCACAAAATTTATATTTTTTGCGTTTTACTGATCTACTTTGATTTGTTGAATCCCCCATTCAGAGGGAAATTTAATTACCTGATGCAACGTGGAGTGTATCACTTTCATGTCGTGGATCCATGGCCTTCTAATGATCACATTATAAGCCATGTGAGTATCGATGACTTGAAACCTAGCTCTTTTGATCACCCCTTCAGCATAACTGTTAAGCTCAATTTTTCCTTTTGTTATAATCGTAGAGTTATCAAACCCAGATATGGCTCGTGCTTTTGGGATTACTTGATTCCCCAGTAGCATTTCTTCCACGACTCTTAGAAAAATGATATTGACAGAACTGCCTGGATCAATCAACACTCTTTTCACGTTAGTGTCATGAATAAGTAGAGATATTACCAGAGCATCGTTGTGCGGAAGCATTAATCCGCTGCTATCTGCATCATCGAAGGTTATATCGTACTCTGCACGAGCACGTTTCCCGTGTGTAATTGTGAACTTTGTGGTTGTTTTGCAAATCACTCCGTTTACTTATTCACCCCCGTGTATTACGTTAACGATTCATTTCGGAGAAGGAGGTCACCTTGTAAAAATATACAATCCGTAGTTTTGTGCCCATGATCGTTGTGAAATTCACACCAGTGATTTGGATTTCTTCTATTTGGATTTGACCGCATCTCTTTGGGCCACTTAACCTTGTCTCCCATGTTCTTCAATATTGAGACAAGTTCAGTAGTACTTACATTAAAGGTATGATCCCCAATTTGAGTATTACCTCTAGGTCGTTCATCTCGATCTTTTCTGGATCTAGACGAGGATGAGCTTACATCTATTTCTTGTAGTCTATAGTCTGACCTAGTGTTTTCGAACCTGGGGCGGATATCGTGTCCCGAGGGTCCTAAGTAAGGATCGTACCTGTTTTTACCTGATCTTCTATCTGATTCAGGACGTCTGGTACTGGAATGATCTTCATCTCTCGAACGAGCAATGATATCTTCTTGTATTCTAAGTTTATTGTTGTACCTGTTATATACATCGTTCCATGTTGTGACGGGGAATTCTCTTAGATTCTCCTTAAGTCTCCTGGTGGCTTCTGAGCTTTTATCGTTCAAGTTTCTTGCAAATGCCATGGCTACCCAATTATCAGGCACTCTGGGTAACTACATTCTTTCTTGTTGAAACCTATCTACAAACTCACGGAGTAATTCCGTGTCTCCTTATTTTGTTTTGAATAGGTCTTCCATTCTCTTCTAAACTTCTTGTGCACCAGAGTGTGATTTTATAAACAAATCTGCAAGCTTAGTAAAAGAGTCAATACAATTTTCAGGGAGAAGAGAATGCCAGGTTAGAGCCCCTTTGGTAAGTGTTTTNTTTTACCCCAGTAGTGAAAGCAGTCACATGGTCGCGTGGGTCAGTTGTTCCATCATATTTGGGAACGTCAGGCATTTTAAATTTCTTGGGTATAGGCAATGGTGCCGCACTTGGCTTCCACGGTTGTTGAGAATATCTATCAACATTGATGCCTTTGATGACAGGTGGTACACCAGGAATTTGTTCGATGCGGTTGTTCTGCTCCTTCATCTGTTTCTGCATGGTTAATAATAAATTTTGTAATTCTGAGCTATTAGATATACCTGGTCTCGTTTCGAGAGATTCATTAGGAGTATCTCCTCTTCCTGAGTTTGCCAACCCAAATTGAGGATTTTCCATGGTGATGGTGTTATTGGGGGTGGCGTTGGCGGTGTAGGCAACGCTACTAGTAATCCTCTCGCAAATTCTTGCAAAGCTTAGCTCGCATACTCTGCAATCATTTTCTTTACATGATCTTGTTCCATAGTTTGATCATTATTACCATGGTTGTTATTGGATTTTTCTGGGGATTGTTCCCTCGAACCATGTGGGGTTCCTGAAGGTGATGGAATTGGGGTTCCACTTCTTTGCTGGTTGTTTTCATTGGGGTTTGACATAATTCAAAGGATATCTCTTGGAAAGTAAACAAAGATTATTAGATTCTCGGTAACGGAACCAATTTGTTTAACCAAAGAATTAGACCCTTTGACTAAAACTTATTTTTAAGATGAATACGGGTTACTGATAATCAAGATAATGGGAAAAATGAATAATAGACAATATTACAGAAATAAAAGATCGAAGTTGATTGTATTCGAGAATCAGATGCCTTTACAAGCTGTATTCCCCTCCCTTATATAGGAGATTCTTATAACATAGGACTCCNACTGTACCTCTTCAAAGAGTTACATACAGTTGTCGTGTTTTCCTGTGTCCACGTGACTGGCTGAGTTGTCAAAAGCTGGCTTACGTATGAAACTCTTTTTTACCAATACAATAGTCTCATCCTCGAGTCTACGTTGATTAATTGAATACAAAACTTTAACATACGAAAATGCAAGATGTAGCATCTCATTTTTCGAGTTTCCATCATTTTACTTACGACGTACATTCACATATGAAATTATGGGGGTGTAACATCATTCCCCCCTTTGGAACATTCGTCCTCGAATGTTGACTGATGCACTTATCATTTTCATAACTTATGCCTTCCGAATAATTTAGTACTCTCCTTGCCATCTAGGAAACTCTTCTGTGAATAATTCTAAAGGCCAGGGCATTCCCCCCTTTAGACCTCTTTCTCACACCATGAATTATGGTTAGAATCCTTCCAATCTCGTCACTGTTATTACCTTCTATCATTCATCATGTACGAATTTGACCTTGTAAGTGTGCCTATGCGAATCTTCTTCCCTTTTTCATCCAACTTTTGGCCAATCTCTAGGCCTAACTTTGTTAACATATACAGAGCTTGACAAAATGTCCTTCTGGGCATCTACAGGTATAATTTCGCTCGTTGCTTTGTTGAACTTACGAATATTGTTATACTTTATATCATAGATCCGTTTATCCACCCGTATGACATTACTGCCATAACTCGTACTTTGATTTATCATTACTGAGGTCTGCTACCAAACTCCAGTTTACTCTCATTGCTTATCCTATATGTATAAATCTATGTCCTTTAATGCTCCCTCATTACTGTTCACCTTAAGAATGGCGGCCTAATCTCATCTCACACTTTGTGACTTTTGTCCGTCCATTGTTAATTTACCTTATGTGGGTAAATTAGTCTCGTATAATTCATGAATCCCTTTCTTCAAATCATTATGTAATCGAAGGTCCACACATCATCCTTTATTTACCACAATTACACCCTTATTCTACTATCCGTGCAACATTCCATCTCTTTTAAATTCTACTTATGATGAGTAACTCCTTTGAGTTTACTCAGGTTATACTGAGCTTTCGATAACTTCGAGAAATCATCACCTTTCTTGTTTTCATGGGCTTAATCCCGATAACTTATCCGTTTCTCGTCACCTTCTCACTCGCTCTTTCTTGTCCTTATTCATGTCTTCCTAAAACCTTGTCGCTTTATCATACTTTAGCTTGCGTCCTACATATATCTATTTATACCACTCGCAACCTTCCTTCAACTTTCTTGCATCATAAATTTCCTTATGTCATTCTAGAACATCAAGCGAGACATCACATCGTATATAACTCTTCTTTACTCTCTTAATTAGCCTTCTCGATACCTAGTAACCATAGGTTGGAGGATATGCCATTTACGACACCGCTATCAATACTGAATCCCAGCACTTCTAGCCTTCTATCCGAAGTATGGACTATTCAAAAACTTCTGCATTTAAGTATCTCGTACGTTATTCACCTTTTATCTTACTTACCTTAAAACCTCGCATCATATCTTCAATCTATTTCATGACCTCCCTTCCACATAGTATAATTCACGTCCATAACTTGAAGTTCTATTATAATACTTGCACCTCTGGTGCATACACAATCAAGTGGGAGTTTCATACTGACTTCTTACGAGGTTGGCACTATTCTAACTGGCTAAATTTAACATAGGTACGCTATAGAATATGGAAACTGTAGTATCCCTCTTGTACCTCGAATATTAAGAATAATCCTGCAATGTTCTCACACGAGGTTTATAATTTTCTGAGTCCAATAATCAGATTCCTAATTTACTTTGTTGATGTAACTCTTTAGTTTCTTCTTCCCTCTGATCAACCTTTATGTTGGCTTAAGCTATCTTCCGATCTGTGGCTCATGGTATTGCTTTAGTCTTTCATGGATGCTATGGAATATTCATGATACAATCTTCTAACGATTCAATCCCTTGTCTATGATCTGGACTCAATTCTTTCTTTTATCTTATATGAGAGTCTTCTACGACAGCATGCCTGTTAACATATAACGCCATTTGGTCATAGGTCAATGTGCATGTATAAATGCATGAAATTCATATGAAATATGTTAATAAAATCTCTCGGTACGTCATAAGGCTGTTATACCTCCGATTAATATCATGAAATAAATTTTACCAATTTACATATTTCTGAGACCCATGAACATATGATAGAATAATATGACACATGGATGAGTAAGAATGTACACAACTCTAGCATTTCTACGATTAGAGTATTTTGTGGAAGTTGTGCATTTGCTCGTTTCGCTTGTGTCGTATAGATCATGCCAAAAAGAAAGTAGAGATAGCCTTAACATACCTGCGTCGATTCTCTTGACAACCCCTCTAACACACGTTAATTGCAACGAAACACGCAACGACGAGATTGAAATAGGGAACAATCCGTATAAAATGCACAAATAACGTTGCTATTGCAAAATTATCTTTGTTGAAACTCTTTCTCAAGAGGTTTTAGAATTTACGTTACTATGTATATGTAATATAAAGCTTGACAGAAACTCTTCAAGAGATTAGGAAATGTTGCATCTTTCAAACTGTTTTTCAAGAGATTTCAGAGTTAAGGTTACTATGTATATGTAATGGAAATCTTGAAAGCTTGGCAGGAACTTTCCTTAAGATATTAGGAATTATTATTGAATTATGAATGCTATCTTTACTTTTTTTGGGTAGGCCCCACATTCCATGCATGGTGTTACTTTTCTTTTTCAATGTGTGACACCTTTCCACTTTAATCAATAGTCATTAGATTGTAATGAAGGCTTGCCACATTGGGGAATTTAAGTCTTATCTCAAGGTTACTAATTAATTAACCACTAATTTTAATTATCTTCTTAATGTTTTCATTAACCAATAATTCACATAATTAAGAATTATCTCAAATTACTTAAAATACTATTCACTTTCAATACACTTTATGTACCCTAGTATCGTGGTCATGGGGTACCTTGTATGGCATTAGTCCATAAATACCGGATATTATGGTTCGGATCGTATTTTATTCCAAATTGACAACCTTCAACGAAACTCATTTTCTTTGATTCGTTCACCCTTTATCCTTCACGACACTTACTTATGGCTTGTTATAAATAGCATAAATGTGTATAACCTCAAGATAGTCTCATCCCCGAGTCTACGTCGATTAATTGAAGACGAAACATTAATATACAAAAATACAGGATGTAACATCTCATTTTTCGAGCTTCCATCATTTTACTTACGACGTACATTCACGTACGAAAATATGGGTGTAACAGAAGTAGTGGCGAGGGGTCGACTTCACACTTACTAAGGCCAATATCAATAATATTTAGGTGTTACACTAAGCATGAGTAGCATGGATATGATGACAGTCCCAAAAAAAGGAGAAATAGGATATTACTTCTTAACAGTATATCAATTTCAGTCATGTCATGTAATAAGTACATTTCAAGCATTTAAGCGGAGTATATCACGAAAATCCACATAAATAACATGCGCACATCATGCCGAGGTCGTACGGCCTGGTCCAACATAATAATAAATTGTGCACTGCCAGAGGATCGAATTGCGCGAATCATAGATGCATCTATTTCTACCAAGGCGATCGGCTCGATCCACAATTAGCAATTATTATCAAGTAAGCACACAATGCTCATTTATAGTCAAATAAATTCATACAAGTTCTTATGTAAGTGCGTACATTCATTGATATTTATTTACAACTTCTACCATGTCCTAGGTGATCTCAGTAGCAAGCAAGAACGTAAGCATTTGCAGGTATGGCATGATACGAGTCCTAAACAACCCGGACAATTAGCATAATAGTAGCTACGCATGGGCTCTCGTCACCACGTACGTACGTAGCCCCCATAGATAGTCACATACATGTATTTAATTCACCTAGGGGTTATTTCCCTCTTACGAGTTTAGAAAGGAGCACCTTGCTCCAAAGCTTACTTCCAATTTCAAGAACGCACTCAAACCTCAATTCGGAGATGAACGATCCAAAACTATTCAAATGGGGTAAGAGCTAGTCAATACAAACCCAAGAGTTCATATTCTAACTATTAAAGTAATTTTCCAACCCTAAATACAAGTTTCCTAAAATTCATCCCCGGGCCCATGTGCCCGGATTCCAGAAATTTTCGAGGGAAGTTGTTACCCATAACCTAAGGATCAAGAATATATGATTTTTACTTCATTCCATAATGAATTCTATGGTTAAATCTTTTTTTTATCAAAACCCTAGGTTTATA
Source organism: Nicotiana knightiana (assembly GCA_005239525.1). NCBI lineage: Eukaryota > Viridiplantae > Streptophyta > Magnoliopsida > Solanales > Solanaceae > Nicotiana > Nicotiana knightiana. Next base: position 25,761 of record ML394910.1, on the reverse strand, counting down.
CTCTAAACCCACAATTTTCACTAATTTACATGGTGTAATCTACCCCTAAGCTATGTATATAACTCACATTAAGTAGAATAGCTTACCTCACAATGCTAGGCTAAAATCCCCTCTTTGGAAGCTCCCAAATCGTCCAAGAAATGAATGAAATGTGTCAAAAATGACACATTTCCCGTATTAAAGGAAGGCACTGCCTTTAGCGATTTTTGCACTTGCGGTAGGGGATCGCATCTGCGGTCTCGCTTCTGTGAGGGAAGGTCCGCATCTGCGGAAATTGGCCGGGCTAGCTGGGGCCGCATCTACGGTCTGGGGGCCATTTCTGCGGTTCTGCTTCTGCGGAAGAGGAGCCGTATCTACGATTCCTGGGCTCCTCCCCTTGGGCCGCACCTGCGATGGATTGGCTGCTTTTGGGGCTGGCCAATCGCAGGTGTGGTTATGACAGATGCCTGGAGCTTCAGCTCCTTCCAACATTTTCTAACTTGACTCGAGCCTCGTCCAATTGATGCTCGGGGGGCCCGAAACCCCGCCCGAACATACCTACAAGTTTGAAATCATAAAACGGACTTGCTCGAGCCCTTGGAATTCTCGAAACATAGCTAAATCTAAGAATCATCCCCTAAAACCAATTGAATCAAACTTATGAACTTCAAGTTCTTCATTCTACCTCCAATGTAGCAAAACACACTTATACTACTCAGATTGACACCAAATTTTGCATACAAGTCTTAAATGAGAATACAGAACTATTTCCATTCTCAAAATTCCGTTCGGACCTCGATATCATAAAAACTAGCTCCAAACCAAATTTAGAAAACTTCAAAATCTTTAAGGAATCAACTTTCACTATTAGGCGTCAAAACGCTCCCGGGTCATCCAAAACCCAATCCGGACATACGCCCAAGTCCGAAATCATCACACGAACCTGTTGCAATCTTCAAATCCTGATTCCGAGAGCGTTTTCTCAAAATGTTGAACGAAGTAAAACTTGGACTTTTAAGCCAACCTTAAGGAACCAAGTGTTCCGATTTCAACCCAAACTTTTCCAAATCACGAACCAGCCATCCCCACAAGTCATAAGTCAGTAAAAGCAAGTACCGGAAGTCTTATTTAGGGGAACGGGGTTCTAAAAAGCAAAACGGCCAGTCAGTTCGTTACAGAATTCGGTCAAAATTTTTGAATTTCTAGGAAAAAAAATTAATTTCCTACCGAATTCGGTCGGAAATCTGGGTACAAACTGGGCAGAAAATGCCTGCTTTTAAGCTACACCACCTGCCAATTACAACCAATATCCATCCTATAATAGCAGCATTACATTGCTACCATTCAACCATAATTAATCAACAACAATTAACTAAGTAACAACAACAACAAAAATTAACTAATAAAAACTATTAACTAACACTAACAACCATTATCTAACAACAACAACAACTAATGACAACCATAACAACAATGTAAACCACAACAACAACAACTACAATGTTCAATAAAAAAATAACAATACAATCATCATTCAAAACTAGTCTTAACTAAATATTTACAAGTTCAATACTTTGTTTAGAAATACACACCATTCAATGAGTGTTTTATCTAGCATCATCTCCATCTTCACCCCTATAACTTTCATCGTCGGCACATAGGGAAGGCTCACGAGACCGGGGAATGGAGAAAGCACCACTAGTAAGAAGATTGGTCAGCTGACCTTAAAGAAGATTAAATTGTTCGTCCCTCCTTTCTAGCTGAACTTGAATGGTACCAAATTGTTCATCTCTCTTTTATTCTCTAGACTTTGTCTCTTCAAGCTCTGTTGTCAGCTTTGCGATCTTCTGTTCCATAGATGATATAGTCGACCTATCGATCGCCTCGCCTTGGGAGAAATTTCCTATACCTTGAAATCTAGCCCTGTAACGCCAAAAAGATTTATCTGGAAGGTCATATGCTATCCCCTTTTTAGGACCACCGACAAGATCCAACCATATCCTCTGCGCTTCTTCGTTTGAAATGGGCGGTCGCTCGCCTTGCTCATTCGGTGGCAAGCTCTGAGTGTACTCCTCCACATTAATCTTGTAGCGACCCTTTATTTAGAAGACAAAAAATTACTAACTATATAATATTATAAGCATTTATAGTAGTTATGAAACTTACATGTGTAGTCTCTGCCTGATCCTCGACCCATCTAGTTGGATCTATCGGTGCCTTTTTCTTCCGGATGTGAGTCTCCATGAAGAACTCATGATGAGTCATCTTCCTCCCATATTTTTTTCCTACAAATATAGTAAAACGTGTTAACTAATTAACATATATAAATATAGTTTGATAAAAATAGACTGAAATATTTTAAGGAATTACCAGTAGTCTCCTCATAGCCCCCATGCTCCTTCTACCCACACAGTGCAAGGAGCCACCCTTCTCAGATGCTCGGGCCTTCTTTTCTAGCTCACTCTGCTTCTCGAATTTCTAGATGGTCCAATACCTCTGCCAAATCCTCCCATAAATGCGGTAGAACCCATGTAGGCTTTTTGTTACCTTTCGAGTAGACGAGAAGGAATCAGAGAGTCTCTTACGTCATTTGTACTCCCAATTTGCACAAATTTCACGGTTATACCGGTCCTCCCAGGCCTACTTTGTCTGCAAATAAAGTATGTAACGTTAGATGAAACTATTATTAATATAATTCTTAAACAGATAAGAATTGTATTAAAACCTTAAATTGGTTGAACGTTTGTTGTACGAGATCCTCTAGAAAGTCACTCCAAGTCGGATATGGTACATTATACAACCAGCCAAGAATTTCAGTGATTGTCTTTGTAACCTGATGATTAGGTATGAACCTGCAACATATCAATTACATTTAATAAACAAGAGTAGATATTATAATTCAACAAAAATAAAGAAGTAATAAATAAATCTTACCCATTGCCCTCAGGCCTGATGATCATCCTATGATAACGATCATAACGCACTTCATCTGGATCATCATCCTTCGATGAATTTGAAGCGTGCACAGAAGGAGGGGGGGGGGCATCTAGCTCAGTGCTACTATCCTGAAGAAAAATTCTAGAAATTCTAGGAGACGAACTCGGTGGGGAGGGAGACGGGGTCCCTGATGAAGATGGCTGTGATCCACACCCCTGCATCGATCTAGACCCCTGCTAAGATCCAGACCACTGATGTGATCCGGCCGGCTCAAATCTAGATGGATGCGATCCAGCTGGAGATGAAGCAAATGTAGCAGATGACGGGCGTACCATATGGTTCTGTGACTGCTGACTCGATGGACCCATGTAACTACTTGTAAGATCATATGCAGGAAGTGGGGTATAGCCCTGTGGCAGAGATTGGTAATAATACTACTGGGGGGCGAATAAATGGGTAGTATGATGAGTAGATGGATGTGGTGGAATAGATGTATTCCTAGAAGATTGTTGTCGGCCATCAACAGTAGAGGGATGCAAGTGTGGAGTGGAAGGAAGCGAGGGTGTAGCACCATCATCATGATCAATAGGCCTTTTATCCTCCTAGACCTAACTCAAACCCTACCGGTCATCTATATAAATTAAAGAAAATGTTAGAATTGAGAAGATAAATCTATATAAGTTAAGATCGCTTGAAAAAACTAACATGCTAGTCGTCTTCGTCGACGTATCTTTCCTCGTCTGAAAATCCTTCCTCCTCACTTATTTCATTTTATTAGGTGATTCTTCATCCTCATTTTCTATGATTGTTATTTCTTCTATATCAACTTCTTCTAATATGCGTTGAGGATGCTCCAAGTAATTTTCTAACTGATCATCCACCATTTGGTTAACACTTGAGGTATCATTTTGGGAAGCAACATCTAGCACATTCTCAACTTCCACCCTACCAATAGGCTTTGTTTTGATTACAACCAACCAATCAGCCTTATCCCTCCGCAATGGATATGGATCATAGTACACTTGTCTAACTCTTTCTGCAATTATAAAAAGATCATAGCAATCATACTCCCTCTTTTTATTAACCTCAATTATGTTGTACTGCGAGTGTACATTTGTACCTCTTCTAGGTGTTGGGTCAAACCACTTGCATCAGTAAAGTATGATCTTCTTATTTGGCCAACCTGAATATGACAGTTCTAGAATCTCTTTGATCACACCATAATAATAATTTTCCTCATCCTGGTTGCCTTCACCACCTTTGACACACACCCCAATGTTATTGCTTTTTTTTTTTATACTTGGAGTATTCCTCGATGTGAAATTTGTAACCATTCACATAATACTTAGACATAGTCGTAACCGTAGGTGCAGGTCCCTAAGATATGTCTTTCAAAAATTGATTAATACCTACATGTATCGTTAAATAAATCGCAAGAGAGCAAGTATATTCACAAGTATGTATATTCACATGTGAGAAAGTATGTAAGATGCACTTACACATTCTTTAAACCATGCCTCAAATGTAGAATATACAACACCATGACCAAATTGACTCACGAAGTCACTGAGCGACGCATTAAAAATTATTTGTTAGTTGCATCAACCAAATTAAATAGTAGCCCATGTAAATTAATCTTACGTCAACACATACTTAAGAAATGGTTAAATTTTCGGACAATTTAGCAACACATGATTTAAAGCTAATTTGTACTCCATACAATTTAGGGCCCTTTTTGTGCGATCTTTAGAACCTCGGCCTGGTTGATTGAATATGGACATTGGTGGATATAATGGATCAATCTCAATCACCAAATTGTGTCGATTGGTCCTATTAGTTGCACATGGCACATGACTGTCAAAGTAGTAAGAACAAAAATTGACAGTTTCCTTTGCAAGATAGGCTTCGCATATGGATCCTTCAATTCTATTTCTCTGTTTAACAAATTGTCTACACTTACCGATAGTCCTGCACATTGTCATAGTAGACAATAACGTTAAAGAAAATTACAAGAATAAATCAAGGTTTGATCATTACCTCTCGAATGGATACATCCACCTGTATTGAACCGGGCCTCCAAGTCGTGCCTCGTGTACAAGGTGAATTGGAAGGTGTTTCATCACATCAAAGAAACCATATGGAAAAGTTCTTTCCAGGTTATTACTAATACAAGAATGTTACAATTCATTGAAATAGGTTTTCTTCCCTTAATGAGGTAGAACATAAGTCTTTGAAGAACAAACTTATCTCTATGATGAGTTTTCATATATTTTCAGGCAATCCACAAAATGTAATAGGGATTAAGGTTTCCATGAATATATGACAGTCATGAATTTTCATATGAGTCAGCTTTCCCTCAACCATATCAGCACGTTTTCCCAGGTTCGATGCATAGCCCTCGGGCATCTTTAGGTTTGTAACCCACTCACAAATCTATCATCTTTGTTCCAAAGTGAATGTGTAGCTGGCCTTGGGCTTGAACACCTTACCATTGTTCCCGGACTACAAATGTAATTCAGGTCACCTTCAATATTCTTGTAAGTTCAGTCTAGCCTTCGGGTTATATTTTGTCTTATCCTTATCATCCATCACTGTCTTGAACAAATTGTCAAAATAGTTCTTCTCAATATGCATGACATCAATATTTTGTTGGAGAATATTAGCCTTACAATATGACAACTCCCAAAATATGCTCTGTTTTGTCCAGTTATGAGTAACACCATATCCAGGAAATCTAGAAGGTGGGGCCTCATGTAACGACCTGGCCTGTCGTTCTGAGAATTTTAGTCCCGTTTTCCCTATTTCTACTTCTTTATATGTTATTCAGCTTTATTTTGTTACATCAGATTGGTTGGTTCGGGTCCGAGTGGCTTTGGAGTAGAATGAGACATTTTGTCTCTATTTTAGAAGGTTAAGTTGGAAAAGTCAACCGAATGTTGACTAATGAGTAAACAATCTCGGATTGGGGTTTTTATGGTTCAAATAGCTCCATTAGGTGGTTTTTGACTCAGTAGCGTGTTCGGAATGTAAATTGGAGGTCCGTGGTAGAATTAGGCTTGAATTAGCGAAAATGGAAATTTGGCGATTTTCGATCGGCAGTGGAAAATTAGATATCGGAGTCGGAATGGAATTTTAGGAGTTGGAGTAGGTTCGTAGAGTCATTTTTGACATGTGTGCAAAATTTAAGGTCATTTGGATGTGATTTGGTAGGTTTTGGTGTCGTTGGCGAATTTTGGAAGTTTAGAAATCCTTAGGCTTGAATCCGAGGTTGATTTGATGTTGTGATGTTGATTTGAGTGTTCCGAGGGCTCGACTAAATTCGTGTATTGCTATGTGATCTATTGGTGTTATTGGTTGAGGTCTCGATGGCCTCGAGATGATTCTGGATGGTTAGCGGGGAGTTTGGAAATTGAATTAAATAGTTGATCCTGCTGTTTATGATGTTTCCACATCTGCGGAGTGGGAACCACAGATGCGATGATCCTAGAAGCAGAAGATGAACCGTCAATGTGGAATATTGGAGGGCTGGAGCTCGATGCGCAGGTGCGATGGTGTGGCCACATATGCGGAATCTCGAGGATTTAGTGGAATCCGCACCTGCGATGGATTTTTTGCAGGTGCGGTGTCGCAGAAGCGACTGATGGACCGCAGATGCGGAAGTACTGGGCAGAAGGTATAAATGTGGACTTCGCAAATTTTTGGGCATTCATCATAATTTCTATTCGATTTTTGGAGCTTTTGGAGGGTTTTGAAGAGAGAATCAAGGGGGATTGCATTGGGGGTAAGTTATTTGAGCTTAATACTCGTCTTTATGATAATTTTCAGTTGTTTAAGTATGAAATTAGTAGAAATTAGGGATGAAATTGAGGGGATTAGGGCTTAGTAATTGGAAAGTTTGATTTGGTGATTTGAGGTCGGATTTTGATACATTTGGTATGGTTGGACTTGTGAGGGAATATTCTTTCTAGTTTTGTAATTTTATCGAGTTTTGAGACATGGGCCCGGGGGCCGGGTTTGAACCGAACTCGGTATTTTTGGTCTAAGTTGATAATTTTTATGTGGAATTCATTCCTTTAGCGTATATTGACGATAATACTAATTTTGGTTAGATTCAGAGAATTTGGAGGCCGAGTCGAGAGGCAAGAGCATCGCGGGATAGAGATTTTTTCGGTTTGAGGTAAGTAACGATTGTAAATCTAGTCCTGAGGGTATGAAATCCTGAATTTCGTATCATTTTACTATTTTGAGGTGACGCACATGCTAGGTGACGGGCGTGTGGGCGTACACCAATGGGGATTGTGACTTGGTCCGTCCCGTAGCAATTGTAGAGTTACATATTTTGTTGGAAAATTGTATAATAGCTATGTGTTTTAGACAGACTTCTTATAACTTGGGTTGGATGCCATGTTTGGGCCTTCTGCAAGTACAGTTTGGACCCTCAGGGGCATTTTCTTACTATCCTCTCATTTTTTTGATTTGAAATCTATACTCAGTCATGATGATACCTGTTTACTACATAACTCAGTTTTATTACTCGGTTTTGATGCATATAAATATTGTTTTGCGTTGAGTTCCATGTTTTTACTGAAATGCCTAGGTGGCTTGAGAGGTTTATGACTAAGTGAGGCTGAGGGTCTAATTTGTGAGGATATTATATGGTATCGGGTTGCATGTCACAGCATGTTTATTATAGGTCGAGGGCCTAAGTGATTGATGCCATGATTTGGCTTGATATAGCTCTTGGGCTAAAAGAGCCCCTCCGGAGTCTGTACACAACCCCAGTGAGCGTAGGTACCTACTGAGTGCGAGTGCCGAGTTCCGAGTGATTGGGAGGCATGAGAGATGGTGAGGTATGCCCAAGGGGCTGTTACGAGTGATTGTGAGGTGTACCCGCGGGGTTATTTAAGAGTGACTGTGAGGCTTGCCTGAGGGGCTGATTATGAGTGATGTTTGCCCGAGGGGCTGTTTATGACTTCATTAATTTCACCCCATTTTTTCATTGAGCCTCTATTGAAACTATTGAAAAATATCTACCAACGTTTTCTATCGAAACTGGATTTTCACGAGATATTTTGACTCATACACTGATTTGAAAGTATGTTGTTTCACTGAGATTTCGTATTATAATCCTTATGTGTTTTAGTGCTCGTCACTGCTACTCAGCCTTTATTTATGGTTGTTACTTATTGAGTTGGCGTAATCATGTTACTCCCTGCACCTTGTGTGTAGATCAAGGTGTTACTGGACGTTTGACCGGGTGCTGATTCTTCCACCGCGGATCTTTAGGGTTAGCAAGGTAGCTGTATGGCGATCGAATCCTTGCTCTTCTCCCTCCTATATTCCTATAGTTACTTTGTTAGATTTTCCATACTGTATTGCTCCAAGCACTTTCAGACTTGTATCGTAGATTCTCATGACTAGTGAAACCCGATGTCAGGCTTTTATTTCCGCATTTTTCCTTCTTTTGGATTTCTTATGAAAGATTTATGACCAAATAGCTTGAAAATAGATTTTTGAAATGAAATATTGCGAGTTTTGAGTAATGAGTCGGCTAGCCTAGTACTGCGATATGTGCCATCACGACTTGGTAGTTTGGGTTGTGTCAAGTTGGTATCAAGGCCTAGGTTACATGGGTATCACAAGTCATGAGCAGGTTTAGTAGTCTTGCGGATCGGTGCGGAGACGTCCGTACTTATCTTCGAGAGGATGCAGAACCCCTAGGAAAAATCTCACATTCTTGAATTCTTGGCGTGCGAATCTATTGATTCTGGTAACCAAAACTTCTATTGTTTCATTCTCTCATAGATGGTGAGGACCAACACTACCGGACATGATGATTAGCCACCAGTTAGGCCCGCGAGGGGTCGAGAACGCGGTCGAGGCCGTGGAAGGGATAGGGGTGCAGCCCGCACAGCAGCCGAGGCAGTATTTGTAGACCCTCACATTATTCCAGATCAGGTCCCAGTCGCAGATGCTCCAGTGAGACCAGCTCAGGCACCCCCTGTGCCTATTGTGATTCCTGGCCTTCAGGAGGCCCTAGCTCAGATTCTATTGGTATGCACTAGCCTGGATCAGGTGGTCTTAGTTACTACAACCGCAACTACTTCTCAGGCCGGGGAGGCACTCAGACACCTGCCGCTCGCACACCTGAGAAGGTTGTTCAGGGACTTCAGACACCGGAGGCACCACCAGCCCAGCCGGTTGCACCTGCTCAGGATTATGTGGTCCTAGTCATGCCTGATGATGAGCAACATAGGTTGGAGAGGTTTAGTAGAATTCAGCCTTCGACTTTCAGTGGTGAAGAGGGCGAGGACGCCCAGGGCTTCTTGGATAGATGTCAGCATATTCTTAAGACATCGGGTATTCTAGAAACTAATAGGGTCTCGTTCACTACCTTCCAGTTCTCAGGAGCTTCCTTTACTTGGTTGGAGGTTTTTGAGAGGCGTAGGCCTGTTGGGTGCAGCGCCCCTTACCTGGCAGCAGTTTTTCGTTCTCTTTCTGGAGAAGTATGTGCCCCAGTCCCGTAGAGAGGAGCTGCGTAGGCAGTTCGAGTAGTTACGTCAGGATGATATGATTGTGATGCAGTATGAGATGAGATTTTAGAGCTAGCCCGTCATGCTGTTTGGTTGGTTCCTACAGACAGGGAGAGGATCAGGAGGTTTAAGGATGGCATCGCATATCAGCTACAGATTCTTATGACTAGAGAGAGGGTATCTGTTGCTACTTTTGAGGAGGTGGTTGACATCGTCCGAGATATAGAATTAGTTCGCCACCAAGGGAGAGTGGAGAGGGAGGCTAAGAGGCCTCGGGGATCTGGTAGTTTTGGTGGTGTTCCTTCTGGACGTCGGTTCCAGCAAGGCAGAGGTCGTCTCTTCAGGCATGCTCAGTCGGCTCGTCCAGGTCACCGTGGTGGATCATCTGGCCATGGCCCTTACAGTTCTCATCAGGGCCACCCATCATTCAGTTCCCTCCTAGACTAATTTCATCTCGTGCTCCATCAGCTTAGGGATTCTCCATAGGTTCTTCTATCAGTTATCCCAATGTTAGGGGTTCCCTTCAGTCCCCGTCACCAGCACCAGGGAGTTGTTTCTAGTGTGGGGAGTTTGGGCATATGTGGAGGTAGTGTCCTCGTCGTCATGGGGGTTCATCTTAGCAAAGGAGTCAGCCCTCGACTTCAGCTCTAGTTACTTCACCACCCGCCCTGCCAACTAGATGTGGAGGTCAGTCAGCTTGGGGTCGCCCTGGGGAGGTCGATCCAGTAGTGGTCAGGCCCGTTTCTATGCACTCCCAGCTAGACCAGATGCTATGGTTTCAGATGCGGTGATTACAGGTATTGTTTCAGTCTGTCACCAAGATGCCTCAGTCTTATTTGACCCTGGTTTCAGTCTGTTCATGTGTCTACTCATATGGGCGATACAATTATTGTGGACTGCATGTATCAGTCATGTGTAGTGTCTATTGTGGTCTGGAGACCCAGGTGGCTTTGTTTTTGCTTAGTATGGTTGACTTCGATGTGATATTGGGCATGGATTGGTTATCTCCATGTCATGCTGTTCTAGATTGTCACGCTAAGACCGTGACCTTAGCGATGCCGGGATTTCCGCGGGTTGAGTGGAGTTGTTCCATAGATTATGTGCCTAGTAGGGTGATTTCATACCTGAAGGCTCAACTTATGGTTGAGAAGGGTTGCCTATCTTATTTGGCTTTTGTGAGGGATGTCAGTGTAGAGACTCCCATTATTGATTCTGTTCCAGTGGTCCGTGATTTTCCGGATGTGTTTCCTGAAGATCTGTCGGGCATGCCTCCTGACAGGGATATTGACTTTGGTATTGATTTGGTGCCAGAGACTCATCTTATTTCTATTCCACCATATCGTATGGCACCGACGAAGTTGAAGGAATTGAAAGAACAACTTCAGTAACTCCTAGATAAAAGGTTTATTCGGCCTAGTGTGTCACCTTGGGGTGCATCGATTCTATTTGTGAAGAAGAAGGATGGTTCCATGAGAATGTGTATTGATTACATGCAGTTTAACAAGGTCACTGTCAAGAACAAGTATCATTTACCTCACATCGATGATTTATTTGACCAGCTTCAGGGAGCGAGGGTGTTCTCTGAGATTGATTTGATGTCCGGGTATCATTAGTTGAAGATTCAGGATTCGGATATTCATAAGATAGATTTCATGACCTGTTATGGCTATTATGAGTTATTGGTGATGTCTTTTGGGTTGATCAATTCCCCAGCAGCGTTCATGCATTTGATGAATATTGTATTCCTACCATATTTGAACTCCTTTGTTATTCTGTTCATTGACGACATCCTGGTGTACTCTCGTAGTTAGGAGAAGCATGCCCATCATTTGAGGACTGTATTATAGAGATTGAGGGAGGATAAGTTTTATGCGAAGTTCTCAAAGTGTGAGTTTTGTCTTGGCTCGGTAGCATTCTTGGGGCACGTGATGTCCGACGAGGGTATTCAGGTAGATCCAAAGAAGATAGAGGCGGTGCAGAGTTGTCCTAGACCGTCCTCAGCTACAGAGATTAGGAGCTTCCTTGGTTTGACAGGTTCTTACCGTCGTTTTGTGGAGGGATTTTCATCTATTGCTTCGCCCTTGACCAAATTTACCCAGAAGGCTGCTCTGTTCAGGTGGTCGGACGATTGTGAGGAGAGATTTCAGAAGCTCAAGACTGCTTTGACCACAACTTCTATGTTAGTTCTGCCATCAACTTCAAGTTCATATACCGTGTATTGTGCTGCGATAGGAAGTGGTTGTGTTTTGATGCAGGAGGGTAGGGTGATTGCCTACGCCTCGCGCCAGCTGAAGACCCATAAGAAGAATTATCCGGTGAATGATCTTGAATTAGCAGCCATTGTTCACGCCTTGAAGATTTGGCGTCATTATTTGTATGGGGTTCATTATGAGATTTATATTGATCCTCGGAGTCTGCAGCATCTGTTTAAGAAGAAGGATCTTAATTTGCGTTAGCGGAGATGGTTGGAGCTTCTCAAGTACTATGATATCACTATTCTACACCATCCGAGGAAGGACAATGTTGTGGCTGATGCCTTGAGTTGTCGGGCAGAGAGTTTCGAGAGTTTAGCCTATCTTCCAATGGCAGAGAGACCATTAGCATTGGATGTTCAGTCCTTAGCAGGCCAGCTTGTGAGATTGGATATATCGGAGCCTAGTCGGGTATTGGCTTGCGTAGTCTCCAGGTCTTCCCTCTATGACCATATCAGGGAGCGCCAATATGATGACCTACACTTGCTCGTTCTTCAGGATAGGGTCTGGCGAGGTGATGCTAGGGATGTGGCTATTGGTGATGATGGTGTGATGAGGATGTAGGGCCGAATATGTGTGCCTAACGTTGATGGACTTGGGAGTTGATTCTTTAGGAGGCCCACAACTTGCGGTATTCCATCCATCCGGGTGGCGCGAAGATGTACTAGGATTTGAGACAACATTACTGGTGGAGGCGGATGAAGAAGGATATAGTGGGGTTTGTAGCTTGGTGTTTCAACTGTCAGCAGTAGGGGTGTTCACGAAAAACCGAACCAAATCGAAAATCAAACCAAACCGAGAAAAAACAAACATTTTTTTGGTTTAACTTAGTTTGGTTTCTAATTTTAAAAAACCGACAAAGTTTGGTTTGGTTTTGGTTTTATACAAAAAAAACCCGAAAAAACTGAACCAAACCGCTCATATAGATACCTATTTTAAAATTTATATATATACTATTTTTAAAATTTTCTTTACAGTATATCAGTATATGTAATATTTTACACTCTTGGGCCTAACCTTTGAAATATTACTTTAACTGCAATGGGCCCAAGTCAATTTGGCATGTTCAGATAAAAGGTCTTTAATTACTTTGGGTTTATTTGCTTCTCTTTCACCCCTTCACAACAGAACATACGCAACGCAGCTTCAAGGCCAAACAAAATTCTCTCCTTTCTCTATCTCTCTAAAATTCTTGATATTGTACACAACAACAGAGTGAGCTACCGATGGCAACAACAACTACGAGTAATGAGCAGGTTTTTACTTTTCTTTTTGGTCTTAAACTCTAAAATGATGTGTACAAAGATTACAGAAGAATAAGCCAATGACATTTCTTCAATTAAAGCAGTCAATAGAAGCAATTCCTTGTTAAAATTAGCCAATGAATGTAATAAGAAGTTACTGTGATTTAATTAATATAATTTTGACTCTGCATAATAAAAGTTTTAGCGATAAGTCTTCATTTAACATCAATTCACACAACTGTATGTCTGTATCATTCCTCAAATTTTCATCATGCATTTTTTGGCCCTTTGCATTAACTAAATAGGCTTTTGTTTTAAAGACATTAATATGCCAAATATTTCAAAAATGGATTTTTTGTTATATTAAAAATTTCATATATTAATAAGCAAGAATTTATGTTGAAAAACAACTCTATTTTGGAGACAACTTAATTACCACTGTAAACACAAAAACATGTTTCGTGTTTTAGTTCAAATGTTCAATATTTGTATTCTAGTCTTTAAACGTCATAAAGATTTTTTACCATTATAGTCCACCAATTAATTGTTTGACCATATTTCGTCTCTCTTAGCAGATGGAAATAAAACCTTCAGAAGCCGAGATTCAGGAAATTCCTCAACTTGAAGGAAACATTACTCCAGTTGTTGATTCAAGTGTTCCTACTCCTCCTAAAAAGCATAAAAGAGTTTTGAAAATGATTCTGGCCTTGGGAGGAAAACATCAGACATTTGGAAATACTTTATCAAATTCATTGATAAAGATGGTAAGCATAAGTCAAAATGTAGTTTCTGTACTAAAACTTTTGCTTACGATACTAAGAAAAATGGGACTACTACATTATGGAATCATTTGAATATTGTTTGTAAGAAATTTTCTTTTAGTTTCATTGACAGAACACAGCCGACACTCAGGTATTACCCAATTAAAGGAAGCAGACAAGGAGGTAATGTTGGTACTTGTAAACTGGAAAGAGTTGTGTATAATGTCAATGAAGTAAGAAGGGCTATTGCTTAATTCGTGATCATTGATGAACAACCTTTTAAAGTCGTCGAGGGTGAAGGTTTTAAAAGATTAATGTCAATTGTTGTGCCTAATTTTGAGTTACCCTCTCGTTTGACTGTTGCTAGTCAATGTTTAAAAATTTATCATAAAGAAAAAGAAAAACTTAAAAAGCATATTCAATATCAGCATGTATGTCTCACTAGTGATACGTGGACATCGCTCTAAAACCTAACTTACATGGTTATAACTACCCACTGGATTGATGATAATTGGAACTTGCAAAAAACATTCTAAACTTTTTTCAAGTTCCATATCATATGGGTGAAACAATTGCAAAGGGTATTGAGGTTTGTTCGTTAGACTGGAAAATTGAAAATCTATTCACTGTGACCCTAGATAATGCAACTGCTAAGGATACATCAATTAGACACTTGAAAGAGAGGATTGAGGATTGGAAAGGAATCGTCTTGGAATGATTATCTACATGTTAGATGTAATGCTCACATTTTGAATTTAATTGTGAAAGAAGGATTACGTGATCATATTGAGTCTATTTCTCGGGTCAGAAATGTTGTGAAGTATGTCAAGTCCTCTTCTGCAAGATTAGCTTCCTTTAAATGAATTGTCGAACAGGTAAAGATTGATAGCCATGGCCTTTTGAGTTTAGATGTTGAAACCAGGTGGAACTCAACTTATATGATGTTAAGTACAACTATAAAATTTAAGAAGGCCTTTTCAAGATTGTATATTGATGATCACAAGTACCAAAAGTATTGTCTAGATATGATTGGAAAAGCATCACACCCAAGTGGGGATGATTGGAAGAAGGTAAAAGTTTTTACAAAGTTTCTTGACATTTTCTACCAGATTACTTTGAAATTTTCAGGAACTTTGTATGTTACTTCAAATTCTTTCTTCCATGAGCTTTTTAATCTTCTTAACTTTATTGCCAAAAATTCTCAAGGTAATGATCTAGTTCTGATTGATATGGCTGTTAAGATGAAACTCAAGTTTGATAAATATTGGGGTGACTTTGGTTATATGAATATGTTATTATTTGTCGCTGTTGTGTTGGATCCTGGGTATAAGATGAGGTATGTGAAGTTCATTTTTGCTAGATCTTATGGTTCTATTGTGGGGAATTTGAGATCAGACAAAGTGATTGATTTTCTATCTCGCTTGTATAATTGCTATAAAGATTCTTTTACTGAAAATTCTGATGAGATTTTGGGAGGTCAAGTTAGTACGATGAGTGAAGGTGATACTGGTGAGATATGGTAATCGCAATGAGGAAAATATTTGCAAGAGCAAGATAATGAAGGAAGTAAGATTGATCTTGAGAGGTATTTGGCAGATGATTTAGAGTTGGCCAAAGATTTTAATATCTTGTCTTGGTGAAAAGATGCAAGTAAAAGGTATCCAATTGTTTCTAGGCTTGCAAGAGATGTTCTTGCAATTCCTATTTCTACTGTTGCATCCGAATTCACTTTTAGTACTGGTGGGAGGATTCTGTATTCATATCGAAGTTCTTTATCGCCAAAGACAATAGAAGCTCTAATTTGCACTCAACAATGGCTCTGGTCAACTCCCAAAGAATTCAATATTGAAGATATTTTAGAAGAAATCCATAAACTTGTACTAGTTGAAAAAGGTAATTTTATACATTTAACTCATTATGAATATATTTATATTTGTGAATTACTTAATGCTTAATATTTTTATTTTTTTTAATCTTTCAGAATATCCCGACAATGCTTTGAGTATTAATTAGTCAGATGATGGAACTGGCTTCAACCATATTCTTGTTGCTTGGAATTTGGATATTTTTTGATGGGGATGCTTTACTTTACCATATGAAAAACAGTTTTAAAGTATCTTATTATAACTTTAGTATTGTAATATAACTTTTGTGACTTTGCGATTTTCTGTTAACTTTCTAAAGTTGGGTGATAAAATAGCATTAATGTGTGTCTCTGGTTATTAGCTCCATCTTCAACTGCAATATTGCATTTCTTTTTCCATGAGGGATTGTAGATGTGTATTTATTTATGTAATAAAGTTTTAAGTGCACAGGTCTGAGTAGTTAGTGATACAGAAATTGGACATGCTTGTCTAATTTTTCTATGTGGCCAGAAAGGTCATATAACTTCTCTCTTTCATGTGGTAATCATAGATGTGTCTTTATTTATATATTAGTTGCTGAGCAGTGAGCATGCAGAAATTGGACATGCTCCATCTTCAACTTCTCTCTAATTTTTCTATGTGGCTAGAGTTCTAAAGGAGCCGAAAATTTATTATGTACTTCTTGTAAAAAGTTGGAAACCTTGTTTATTTATTCAGTCATTTCATTGTTGAATTTCTCGTTATTAGTCATTCAACCGAAAGAAAGCCCCTTTCCAAAAGGAATCCAAAAGGCCACATATATTCTTAAAAAACCCGACAAAAACCGAACCCTATAAATTTCTATTAATTTGGTTTGGTTTGGTTTGGTTCAACAATTTGAATAACCGAATTAATTGGTTTGGTTTTTTTTAAGGTAAAAACCGACCCAAAACGAACCAGTAACACCCTTAGTCAGCATGTTAAGTATGAGCATCAGAGACCGGGTGGCTTTCTTTAGAGATTAGATATTCCGGAGTGGAAGTGGGAGCGGATCACCATAAACTTTGTAGTTGGGCTCCCACGGACTTCGAGGAAGTTCAATGCTATTTGGATTATTGTGGATCGGCTGACCAAGTCCGCACACTTCATTCCTGTTGGTACTACTTACACCTCAGAGCGGTTAGTTGAGATTTATATTCGTGAGATTGTTCATCTGCACGGCATCCCAATTTCCATCATTTTCGATAGAGGTAATCAGTTCACATCGCAGTTCTGGAGGGCCGTGTAGCGGGAGTTAGGTACTCAGGTTGAGTTGAGCAGAACTTTTCACCCTCAGAAAGACGGGTAGTCCGAGCGCACAATTCAGATTTTTGAGGACATGTTGCGCACTTGTGTCATTAACTTTGGGGGTTCATGGGACCAGTTTCTTCCACTCGTGGAGTTTGCATATAATAATAGTTATGAGTCGAGTATTCATATGGCTTAACACAAGGTTTTATATGGGAGGAGGTGCAGATTTCCGGTTGGATGGTTTGAGCCGGGTGAGGCTAGACTCTTGGGTACAGACTTGGTGCAGGATGCTTTAGGCAAGGTGAAATTGATTCAGGAGTTGCTTCGCACGGTGCAGTCTAGGAAGAAGAGCTATGCGGACAGGAAGGTCTGTGATGTATCTTTCATGGCTGGGGAGAAGGTCTTGCTAAAGGTATCACCCATGAATGATGTTATGTGGTTTGGGAAGAGGGGAAAGTTGAGCCCCCGGTTCATTGAGCCATTTGAGGTGCTACAGAGGATAAGGGAGGTGGCTTATAAGCTTGCTTTTCCACCCAGTTTGTCGAGTGTGCATTCAGTATTTCATGTTTCCATGCTTCGGAAGCATGTTGGTGATCCGTCCCATATTTTGGACTTCAGCACGGTTCAGTTGGAGGGTTATATGACTTATGATATGGATCCCGTGGCTATTTTGGCCCGACAGGTTCGAAGGTTGAGGTCAAAGGACATAGCTTCAGTAAAGGTACAATGGAGAGGGAAGCCGATGGAGGAGGCCACCTGGGAGGCCGAATGAGAGATGCTAAGAAGATATCCACACCTATTTGAGACTCCAGGTATGTTCCTAGACTTATTCGAGGACGAACGTTTATTTAAGAGGGAGAGGATGTAACGTCCTGGCCGGTCGTTCCGAGTGCTTTAGCCTCGTTTCCCCTATTTCTGCTTCTTTAATGTTATTCAACATTATTTTATTGCATCGGGTTGGTTGGTTCAGTTCCGGAGTGGCTTTGGAGTGGAATAAGACACCTACTCTATATTTTAGAAGGTTAAGTTGGAAAAGTCAACCGGATGTTGACTTATGAGTAAATGATCTCGGATTGGGATTTTTATGGTTCGGATAGCTCCGTCAGGTATTTTTGACTCAGGAGCGTGTTCGAGATGTAAATTAGAGGTCAATGGTAGAATTAGGCTTGAATTGACGAAATTGGAAATTTGGGGATTTCTGGTCGGCAGTGGAGAATTAGATATCGGGGTCGAAAAAGAATTCCGGGAGTATGACTAGGTTCATAGAGTCATTTGTGATGTGTGTGCAAAATTTCAGGTCATTCGAACATGGTTTGGTAGGTATCAGTGTCGTTGGAGAATTTTGGAAGTTTAGAAATCCTTAGGCTTGAATCCGAGGTTGATTTGATGTTGTGATGTTGATTTGAGTGTTCCGAGGGCTCGACTAAGTTCATGTATTGCTATGTGACCTATTGATGTTATTGGTTGAGGTCCTGAGGGCCTGGAGATGATTCTGGATGGTTAGCAGGGAGTTTGAAAATTGAAGTAAACAGTTGATGCTGCTGTTTCCGCACCTACGGAGTGGGAACCGCATGTGCGATGATCGTAGAAGCGGAAGATGAACCGCAAATGCGAAATATTGGAGGGATGGAGATGGATGCTCAAGTGCGAGTCTTGGAGGGCACCTGAGGAACCGCAGGTGCGATGGTGTGGCCGCATATGAGGAATCTCGAGGATTAAGTGGAATATGCACCTGTGATGGATTTTCCACAGGTGCAGCATCGCAGCAGCGACTGATGGACCGCAGATGCGGAAGTACTGGGCAGAAGGTATAAATTGTGGACTTCGCGAATTTTTGGGCATTCATCACAATTTCTATTCAGTTTTTGGAGCTTTTAGAGGGTTTTGAAGAGGGAATCAAGGGGGATTGAATTGGGGTAAGTTATTTGAGCTTAATACTCGTGTTTATGATAATTTTCAATTGTTTAAGCATGATATTAGTAGAAATTAGGGATGAAATTGAGGGGGTTAGGGATTCGTAATTGGAGAGTTTGATTTTGGGATTTTGAGGGGTCATATGAGGTCGAATTTTGATAAATTTGGTATCGTTGGACTCATGAGGGAATAGGCTTTCTAGTTTTGTAATTTTTATCGAGTTCCGAGATGTGGGCCCGGGGGCCGGTTTTGAACTGAACTCGAGATTTTTGGTCTAAGTTGATAATTTTTATGTGGAATTCATTCTTTTAGCGTATACTGATTATAATATACTGATTTTCGTTAGATTCAGAGCATTTGGAGGCCGAGTCGAGAGGCAACAACATCACGGGCTAGATATTTTTTCGGTTTGAGGTAAATAACGATTGTAAATCAAGTCCTGAGGGTATGAAACCCCGAATTTCGTATCATTTTACTATTTTAAGGTGACGCACATGTTAGGTGACGGGTGTGTGGGCGTGCACCGTTGGGGATTGTGACTTGGTCCATCCCGTAGCGACTGTAGAGTTGCATATTTTTTTGGAAAATTGTATATAGCTATGTGTTTTAGAAAGACTTCTTATAACTTGGGCTGAATGCCATGTTTGGGCCTTGTGCCAGTACTGTTTGGATCCTCAGGGGCATTTTCTTACTATCCTCTCACTGTTTTGATTTGAAATCTATATTCAGTCATGATGATACCTGTCTGCATAACTTAGTTTTATTACTCGATTTTGATGCATATAAATATTGTTTTGGGCTGAGTTCCCTATTTTTACTAAAATGCCTGAGTGGTTTGAGAGGTTTTTGACTGAGTGAGGCCGAGGGTCTGATTTGTGAGGATATTATATGGTAACGGGCTGCATGCCGCAACATGTTTATTATAGGCCGAGGGTCTGAGTGATTGATGCCATGATTTGGCTTGATATAACGCTTGTGCTGAAGGATCCCCTCCGAAGTTTGTACACACCCTCAGTGAGCGCAGATACCTACTGAGTGCGAGTGTCGAGTTTCGAGTGACTGGGAGGCATGAGAGATGGTGAGGTATGCCCAAGAGGCTGTTACTAGTGATTGTGAGGTATGCCCGCGGGGCTGTTTACGAGTGACTGTGAGGCTTACCCGAGGGGCTGAGTATGACTTCATTATTTTCACTCTATTTTGCATTGATCCTCTATTGAAACTGTTGAAAAATATTTACCAATATTTTCTATCGAAACTGGATTTTCACGAGATATTTTGACTCATACACTGATTTGAAAGTATGTTGTTTCACTGAGATTTCATATTATGGTCCTTATGTGTTTTACTGCTACTCAGCCTTTATTTATGGTTTTTACTTACTGAGTTGGCGTACTCACGTTACTCCCTGCACCTTGTATGCAGATCCAGGTGTTACTGAACGTTCGAGCGGGTGCTGATTCTTCCACTGCGGATCTTTGGGGTTAGCAAGGTAGCTGCATGGCGATCGCAACCTTGCTCTTATCCCTCCTATCTTCCTATAGTTACTTTTTTAGATTTTCCAGACTGTATTGATCCTAGCACTTTCAGACTTGTATCGTAGATACTCATGACTAGTGACACCCGATATCGGGCTTTTATTTTCGTATTTTTTCTTGTTTTGGATTTCTTATGAAAGATTTATGACTAAATATCTTGAAAATAGATTTTTGAAATGAAATATTGTGCGTTTTGAGTAATGAGTAGGCTAGCCTAGTACTGCAATAGACGCCATCATGACTTGGTAGTTTGGGTCGTGACACCTCGGTAACTTTAGTGAAGTTCTGAGCCCTATCCCAGATTTCCTCACCGGAATAAATTGGAGGTGGCAAATCATGTTCAACTGTATTCTTTTTGAATGCATTCTTCATCCTTCTGAACTCATGATCAACTGGCAAGAACTAACGATGACAATCAAACCATGACTGCTTTCGGCTATGTCTTAAAGTGAACGCTTTACCATTTTCCCTGCAGTAAGGACATGCTAACTTTCCGGCAGTCATCCACCCATACAACATTCCTTACGCTTGAAAATCATTAATGGTCCACATTAAGTTAGCACGCAAGTTGAAATTTTGCTTAGTTGATATATCATATGTCTCAACTCCATCATACCACAACTGTTTAAGCTCATCAATCAAAGGTTGCAAATATACATCAATCAAACTCTTTGGATTGCGGAGACCGGGAATAACACAATTTAAAAAAATATATGGACTAGTCATACACATTTCAGGAAGAAAATTATACGGCGTAATAAAGACCGGCTAGCATGGATATGGTGTTGCAGAAACAGAAAATGGAGTGAAACCATCAGCACACAAATCCAGTCAAACATACCTTGGTTCACTAGCATAATCCAGATACGCCCTATCAAAATGCTTCCAAGCTTCCCCATCTGAAGGATGACACATAACACCGAGTGGCCTTCTATTTTCGTAGTGCCATCTCATATGAGTAGCGGAACTCATCGATGTGTACAACCTCTTTAATATAGGAATAAGAGGTAAGTAATGCATCGACTTCACAACAGTCTTCTTCCCGCTGGAAAGCCGCTTAAAACGAGGTTTTTCACAAAATTTACAATGTCCTAAATCTGAATCACCCTTATAATACAACATGTAACCATCTTCACAACAATTGATTCTCATAGATGAGAGTCCTAACTTAGAAACCAATCTTTTAGTCTTATGTAAATCTTCAGGTATGTTGAAATTTGGGCCAACTAGTTCACTCATAAGGCCAATGAAAGAATCCATTCCCGCTTGAGAAATATTGGTATCTGATTTAATACTTAATAATCTAACTGCAACAGACAACTGAGAGTGCAAACTCCCTTCCCTTAGTGGACGGCTAGCGGCCTCTAACTGTTCATAAAAATATTTTGCCTCTTCGTTAGGAGGTTTTTCAACACTTTCATGGGTTTCAAATCGAAGTGCATCCCAAAAGAATCTGCAACCATTTCATGGTATCTAGGATGTTGAACGTTATTCCCCACCGACCTATGTCACGCCCCGAAATCCCACCATCGGGCCGTGATGGCGTCTAACGTTGAACTCGCTAGACAAGCCAACGTGTACAATTAAACTAACATGATAACACCGAATTAACAGAATAAGCAAAAATTTCCCCAAAAGGTTTACAAAATACAGTTCACAACTTAACAGCGGAAATAAATAAGGTTTAAAGCTAAGTAAAGACAACATAATACAATGTCGCAATAATTTTCCAAAACCTGGAGTCACAAACTCACGAACTGTCTATAAGAGTGCTAAATACAAAATCTGAAAGGAAATACATGACTATCTCTGAAAACTAGAGGAAAACAAAACAGAAACAAAGAACTAGGGATTGGAGAGACGCCAAGGCCCACGAACGCTAGCGAGTATACCTTGAAGCCTCTAGGATGAGCTGAAGGGCACTCCCACTAATGATGCCCACCAAGTCCGGTTGCGTAATTTGCACAACATAAAGAAGTGCAGGTGTAGCTTCAGTACAACCAACCCCATGTACTGAGTAAGTGCCGAGCCTAACCTCGGCGAAGTAGTGACGAGGCTAGGACACGACAACAAAATGTACATGTGCAATTCAATAGTATAGTAGAAACTAAACAAGAAGACAATTACGGGGAAGAACATGCTGGGGGTAAGAGATACCAAATACTGAAATGACGGAAAACGAAAACAACAGTCTAAGATATCTGAAAATAATGACGGGAATTGACAACACAATTTAAACAGTGAAAAGATATGGCACGGCATGTCCCCTCGTGCATAATAATATAGAATCTGACACGGAATGTCCCCTCGTGCATAAACAATATAAACATGGCACAGAATGTCCCCTCGTGCATAATAATATAAAATATGGCACGGAATGTCCCCTTGTGTATAATAATATGAAATATGGCAGAGAATGTCCCCTCGTTCATAATAATATAAAATATGGTACAGAATGTCCCCTCGTGCATAATAATGTAAAATGTGGCACGAAATGTCCCCTCGTGCATAATAATGTAAAATGTGGCACGGAATGTCCCCTCGTGCATTTACACTCTTCCTCGCCAAAACAATGACAATATCAATGGCAAGGAATACAACATAGTGGAAATACAATTCAAAATCACCCGGCAAGGGGAAAGTATCAGTCAATATCGTAAGGATTGCCCGGCAAGGGTCTCAGCTATAACCAATCATTTCAAATATACCCTTTACAATTGGGTTCTCAATCTAACCAATACATCATGAGTTCATCAACCAGAGTTTTCAACCTTAATCAACTTTCACGTAGAGAGAATTGCATATTATAACGAACATGGGAGTAATAAAGAGGTTTTTTTTTATCGAAGATAGACTCACGGGCATGCTTGACACACAATGCATAGGTACTCGTCACCTCACCTATGCATTGAACATAATAAACACTTAACATATAGCATACAACACCTATTCCCTCACCAAATTTAGGCAAGACACTTAGCTCGGTCCAAAGAATAGCAATCAACCCTCTAACACCGCCTTTCCTTTAGAATTCAACTCCGAAACAACGATATCTAGGCATAATTAATTCAATAATATTAATAAAGACTCCATAACACAATCCTTTAGGCTAAATACTCCATTCTTAGCATTCTTCCCAAATTTTCAAAATTCGACCCCGGGCCCGCTTGGTCCAAACACAATTCTTGGACCAAAACCCGATCACCCATAACCCCACGAGTTCAAATATATAATTTGTTTTAAGATCCGACCCCAAATTGGGGTTGAATCACCCAAAATTTCTAAAAATCTAACTCTACCCAAAACCCTAATCTCTACTTGATTTTAGGATTTTAGGCCTAGAACTTAGTGATTAATGAAAGAAAAATGGAAGAAATCGATGTTAGGAAGCTTACCCAAGAGGCTATGGAGGAAGAATTGGTCTAAGGCTCGTCAATGGGGGTTGGGGATGGAGGAGAAGACTGAAATTTAGAAATTCCCATATGAAGTGTTCTATTTTTGGATTAAAATATAACTGGGCAAAAATACCCTCTGCAATCACGGAAGAAGGCTTGCGATCGCAGATGGGAACCTGGTACTGACCCTGTGCGATCGCAAGGGATGCATTGCGATTGCGGAGCACTGGGGCCATCTATGCGATCACGGGCAACACTATGCGATTGCGGAGAGATACTACCCAGCCCCCCACCTGACTCCACTGAGTCTCTATGCGATCGCGGGGAAAGAATTGCGATAGCATAGTGCAATCCAGCCACCCCCTCACTTAAGTCTCTGCAATCGCGAACCTATGACCGCGATCGCAGAGAAGGACACCAGACACCCGCAAAACTGAGGAAAAACCAGAATTTTCTAACACTTTGACACCCCGTTAGCTACCTGAAACTCACTCGAGCCCTCGGGGCTCAAAACCAAAAACACACACGACTCCCAAAACATCCTATGGACTTGTTCAAGTACTAAAACCACCGTAATAGCGTCACAATCAATGAATTAAACACCAAAACCTATGAAAATCCTCAAAACTTCATTCTTTAACTTTTCCATTTTCGGTCCGAAACGCATCAAATCAAGTCCGTTTTACACCAAATTTCACAGATAACTCACATAACATATATTCAACCTGTTCGGGGCTCGGGAACCATATTACGGGCCCGGCAACACCGTTTTCACATTAATTATCATTTCCAAAAGTCTTTATTATTTCCAGAAAACAATTTTCTTTAAAAAATTTATTTCTCGGGCTTGGGACCTCAGAATTCGATTCTGGGCTACGCCCAAGTCCCATATTTTTCTACGGACCCTCCGGGATCGTCAAATCACGGGTCCGAGTCCGTTTACCAAAAATGTTGACCAAAGTCAACTTTAATCAATTAATCATTATGAAATCAACTTTTCATCAAGTTTTCACATCAAAGCTTCCCAGCTAAACGCTCGGGCTATGCACGCATATCAAGGTGAGATTAACGGAGGCTTTCGGGGACTCGAAATACAGTTTTCTGCTAAATTACACAAGATGACCTTTTGGGTCATCACAACCTACTACTTTCAACAACAACTACGTTATGAAATACCCCATCACTACCATCAATATCTCCATTAATAGTCCACACAAAATAATTATCCATAAAACCTTTTTATAAAGATGAGTCTTACCATCCTCCGATCCAAAAAAATACAAACACTTGCACTTCATACAAGGACACCCAATCAACCCTCCAATCCGAAACGGTTCAAGTGACATTGTATGCGTAATAAATTCCTTAACCCCTTATATAAATTCGTCCCTAAAAACAAACGATTAGGATAATTCCTATTATACATCCAACTACGATATTCCATCTACATAAAGAACGAATAAAATTGATCATAATTCAAATTAATTTATAGAATTAAGTTGCATAATAAATTATAATTTCTTAGCACACTCAATTAATCTAGCATAATTAGTTAAGCATAATTCGTATAATTAGTTAAGCATAATTAGCATAATTAGTTAAGAATAATTAATTAATTATAATTTGTTAAGAATAATTAGCATAGTTAGTTAAACATAATTAGTAAAAGCTCTTAATTTACTACATGGAGACAAAGTTTGATGAATCTGATTCACACAAATTTCTAGCACAATATTATCCCTTAAATTACACTAATTCAATTATACTAACTCAAGGTTCATAATTTATACCTTAATTCTAAATCTAATGTAGTTCAAACCAAAAACCCTAAAAAATTATAATTTTAGGTAGTTCAATGAGATATCTAAATCTAATGTAGTTCAAATATCGAATTTAGTCACACAAATCCTAAATATACAAAAACCCTAAATAATTACATAAAATTAAATTCCGAAAATTAAAAGAGTAATAGGTAGAAAACTAACCTTGAAAGAGATTTAATGGTAGTGAAAATGGTGGAGGTGGCAGCAACTGGGGACTGGGGGAGTGGAGGGCTGGGCGAGGTGGGGGCAAGGGG
>MDKJ01036316.1:0-26652 GCA_005239525.1 Nicotiana knightiana | reverse complement strand
AGAGAGTGCGTCTAGTAAATTATCATAATTACTTGAGAGAGATTTATGGTAGATAGAGCATTCATGATTGATAGAGACGATTAATCAAGCTATACGAGTATCCGACAAGTAAGTTCACCAGCGGGGGAAACCATAACCTTAGATTTTATTACAATTGTTTATACCTTAACCTAGTTAATCTTTAGTTTTAATATTTAGTATTAATAATTTAAATAACATCAGGTGACAGCCGAGTACTAATTTAAACAGCCCGCTTGATACGTCAATTCCCTGTGGGATCGACTCTGGGCATAATACCCCAGGATTATATTTGCAACGCCCGCTTAGTCTTTTACAAGACATAGTTGAACGTGATCACAGCCCGAGCTGCTTCACGACCCCTGACCTAATTATATTGGCCGAACTACCTGGATCCACGAGAACATGTTTAACTTGAAATTTTTATAAAAGGATAGAAATTACCAGTGCGTTGTTGTGAGGCTGAGATAAAGCCTTGATGTCTTCCTCGCTGAATGTGCGGGTGTCCTCGGGCATGTAGTCCCCAGTCCGCTACTCCCTTGTTATAGATACTTAGGTACGTTTAAATATGGGTCCCTGTGGGATGTCGACTCCGCCGATGATCATGTGAATGACATGTTGGGGATCTTCTGGTTCATTCTTCCTGTTTGCGTCTCTTTCTCGGAAATGGTTCTTGGCCCGGTCGCTGAGAAATTCTCGAAGGTGCCCTTATTGAACAGTCGGACTACCTTCTCTCTAAGCTGTCTGCAATCCTCGGTCCTATGCCCATGAGTACTATGATACTTGCACATCAAGTTGGGATTCCTCTGAGAAGGATTGGTCTGTATGGGCTTGGGCCATCTAGTATATCTAATTTTGCCAATGGCTAAAACAATACTTGAGGCATCGACGCTAAAGTTGTATTCTGGTAACCAAGGTGCCTTCACCGGTCCTGAGTGCCTATCAAACCCGATCTTGCTCATGAGTCCCCGGGAACTTTGACCTCGATCCGCTCTTCGATCATTTCGAGATATATTACGCCTCGAAGTGTTCCTTCGATCTTCAACGTATGGTTGATATCTTTCCTTATTCGACCTTGGCTCCCTTTCTACATTTCTCGACTCCTTTTCTAGTAACCTACTTGGATAAACTGAGCCCGAGGGGGATCCCAACTGGTTATCATCGACCCTAATTTTTGACTGGTACCTGTTATGTATCCGCCCAAGTCATGGCGGGATATTCGATCAAGTTCTGCTTTAGCTGCCTCGAAGCTATCGAACTTCATTCATTTAGCCCCTGAGTGAAGGCTTGTACGTCCTAGTCATCGGAGACTGGTGGTAAATTCATTCGTTCTGACTGGAAAAAGGATACAAACTCCCTCAACATCTCGTTCTCCTTTTGTTTGATTTTGAATACATTGGACTTCCTTGTTGCAACCTTTATGGCACCAGCATGTGCCTTTACAAACGAGTCTGCCAACATGGCAAATGAATCAATAAAGTTCAGGGATAAGTTATGGTACCAAATCATGGCACCCTGAGATAGATTTTCCCCAAATTGTTTAGCAAAACAGACTCAATGTCATCATCTTCCAAGTCATTTCCTTTTATGCCACAAGTATATGTGGTGATGTGCTTGTTGGGATCAGTGGTCCCGTTGTATTTTGGGATGTATGGCATTCAAAACTTCTTCGGAATGGGATTCGGGGCCGCACTCTGGGGTAATAGTTATTGTACAAAATTCTTCGAATCCAGTCCTTTCAAAATCGGAGGTGCTCCTGGTATCTGGTCGACCCTCGAGTTATATGTTTCTACCTTTTTGTCGTTGCCCTCAATCCTTTTTTCTCCCGACTCGATCCTATTAGTGAGTTCCTTGAGCATTCTCATGACGGTAGGGTCAGTTCCCGAACCATTGTTGTTTGATCTCTCCGGGGTTGGCTCAACACGATGAGCTGTTTCTGGCCCTGCCACGCTCGGAGTCTTTTGCTGACTCTGCAACTCAGCGAAAGCAACTTGTTGTGCTTGCAACATCTCAAAAATCACTTGTGTACTGACTTATCTTTCTCCACGAGCCTGTGTCTTTTGTGCGTCGGGTTGGTCCCCTCCACATACACTTCCTTCGACATCAGTGCCCGACGTTCAAGGAAATGTGTGAACCAATGTCGACGGGGTTATGCTGGTGCTAGCCCAGGGTTAAGCGGTGGCACTCCGGTCCTTGAAGTTGTTGCATTGTTTTCTCTATGGAATCCGAGACCGTCGTTTCCATGCACTGATACGTTTGCTGAGTTAGACATATTTTAAACTGAAATAAAAGAAGCTTGGACAAGAAAAAGTGTGAAGAAAAAACGTGTGTTATCAGAAAACTAGCACTAAAATAATTACTATTATCTTTAGCCCCATGGTGGGTGCCAAACAGTTTACCTCGAAAACTACGAGTAACAATTAAATTTGATTTGTGGTTTTAAAGATACGAGATCTGTTCCAATACTAGTGAATAAACAAGCAATATTAAGTGTAAGTAAGAAGAATAATAGACCAAACCAGTGTTGTTAAAGCAATAGGGACCTCGAACTCGATATTCTCGGGGGCCTTGAGGTTGGTTAATATCAATAAAGTATGAACAATAAAATAAGATCAATAAAGCTGTAGAACAATCCTTGGAGCACAATAAGTGAGAAAAGTAGGTTAGAATATTCTATTGCAGTGAATAAGGGGATCCTTACAAATGATTGGGGTCCCTTTTATATAGGAGGGGAAAACCCTAATATGGTACACTTCTAATTATGGAAAATAATTCTATTGGTACAGTTCTATAACAACCTAGTACGGGTTTGTACTATTTCGTACAAACCTTATCCCACAATGTACGCCTTGATCCACGTGTCCTTGAGAAATTCTTGCTCTTTAGTGAATATCATCGAAATGATACTATCTCGAGGTAGGCCGTGCTAGGCCTTCAATTTGCCCCCTCGAGGTGTACATTTCCAAATCGGGCTTGACCCTTGCTTCAAGTGAGCCGGACTTCGATCTTGAGGCCACAAGGTGCTTCGAAATCGAGTTCTCCGATTTCGACAGTATACAAAACATATACGTAAATATGAGATTTAAGCCGAGTGTACCCTGATTATAATTCAGAAGAAAAATCAAAATTACACCTTCTTGTTTTCTTTTGTTAAGTGCGGCTTTGTGGCATTGGTATGTGGCCTAATAGTGCATTTTCCACACGAGAAATATAACAACTAATTTTGCCTTTTTTATAAGCCAGATATCGATTATCTGTACGATGACACAATGAAGTTTCTTTCTCTGGGCATCTCGCCCAACTACCAGTGATGGCCAATACGACCAACTCTACTGGACAAACTCTAGGAGGCCATGTTATGATTCCCCCCAGAAGAACAATTGAACAAAATTAACTATGCCCGATCAAAATTTTCTTTCGCATACAATGGTGCATGCATAGAAGATTATCCCATCTCAAAAGTGTTAAGTTTAAGTTTAATTGTAAAGACCCGCAAAATTTTGATGTTTAAAATAATGCCCGAATGAGTCCTCGAGTTATTTTTATTGTGGAAATTTTTAAAACGGACATAAATTGAGTAAAAAGTACCCCGGGACTTAAAGAATAAAATTTTCCAAAAAATAGGTGTTATGCGATGCACTATGCGATCGCATAACGTGTATGCGGACCACATAATGGTCGTATACACGGGCAGATCACTGCCCCATTTGAGGATAACTATGCGGTCCAATATGCGATTGCATCTCAGTTCTGCGGGCCCCATAGCTGTCACATTGTTGTCTTTGATTTTTGGGAGGGAGGTTATGCGAAGATCTATGCGATCATATAACGTGTATGCAGACCGCATAATGGTCGCATACCTGGGCAGTGTGTTTTGAATTTTGGCCCATCTTGAGGGCCATTCTGCGGTCGTCTCTGCGGGCCGCATGTCAGGAATGCGATCGCATTCCTAACCGCATTCTTGTGTCGGGCCCTACTTTTCTAATTTTTAAAACCCGACCCCAGTACATTAAAACACCCCTCCCCTTCATTTTTAACCATTTTCTAAACAAAATTAGAGAGAGGGTTCTTGATAGAGAAAGCTTCATCTTTAGCAATTGGATTTTCAAAGTCACTCAGGCCTGGAAATTTCGAGTAATCATCTTCTTCCTCATTCTAACATGTAAGAATCCCCAAACCCTTTTTATTAGTTTTTAGGTTTTAAACAAAAGGGGATTCTCATGAATTGATTCTTGAAAACATGAGTTGATACCTTGCATGCATGCTCATTAATGTCCATAATCTAGTAAGGGGAGAGGTTGGGGTAAGATTCACAAAGAAGGGGTGGTAATCTAATGGGGTCACATAGCATTCGATAAAATGCTTAAAAGAGTTCAGATTGTATGCATGATTTCTAATTCTGAGTTGAATATGTTTAATTGTGAACTAGATTGACGGTACTAGTCGGTCCGGTGATTTGTGAGTAAAAGTTAAAAAGGAATTTCGACCCCAGGTATGTATGGCTAACTTTAACCTTTATGGAATCCTCTTGTTGGGTCCGAGTATGCGGTATGAATACCTTGTTTGAAAATATGTGAATTGATTGTTCAAATGTGTTGAGACGTAAGATTCTATTCTCTGATCGTCCTAGTTGATTGCTATACTACCGTGCTATATGAAATTGTGAAAGGTGTTTTGATGTGCCCATCTTATTATGTGCAAAGCTCGTAAAAGCTCGAGAGTGTCGATATGAAAGTATGTATTAGTAAATGAAAGACTGTTAATGTGCCCAAGTGTGGGAATGTATATGATGGCTAAAAACCGTACGTGGTAAGTAATGAAAAAGGGTATTGCAAAATGATGTAAATGAGTTGAACGATTATGACAACACCGTGTACATGAATTACTTCTTGGTGAGAGTCATTGTGCCTTGAGCTTAAATAGAAAATTATTGATATGAACTTGTGTTCCTTGAAAGGAAGAATTCTTGTGATTTGATTATTTGTGGTTGTTGTTACGAAATATGATATTCGGGTGGGATCCGGTTGCGCGCCGCAGCATGAACTAATAAGGATAATGAGATGTGAGGTAATAAGGGAGGCCGAGGTAATAAGGATGGAATCTGATCATTATCACCATTGAAATGAAAATCTTTGAAACTTGATGAGACGTGAAGTAATAATGGTGGCCGAGGTAATAAGGATGGAATGTGATCGTTATCACTATCGAAATGAAAATCGGGGAAACTTTTGAATATGATGATGTTGAAAAGGAAAAAGGAGAGATTGTGAAACTTGTTGATTTTGGTTGTTTCTTTCTATGTGCATTGATTGATTGGGTCTATTACTGTTTCTTACTTGTGTACTGTTTGATTTTACTTGGGATAAAGTTTGTTCATACATAGTGGTACTATTCCACAGTACTAACGTCCCTTTTGCTGGGGGCTCTACATTTTCTAATATGAATGTAGGTGGTCCTACAACAGGTAATTTAGCCCACCGTCAGTAGTGCCTCCTCTCCTTTCTGTCAGCTGTTCTGGTGAGCCCCACTTCCCCCCTCCCCCCCGGGGCCACGTGTGGCTCATGTCGCCTTATTTTGAGTTTATGGTGTGGTGTAAGGTATAGCCGGGGCCTTGTTGCCGACAAGTATTATATAACTCTTTTGTAATCGTAGAGGCTCCGTAGACACAATGTGGGTAATGTACTTGTGTATTTTGGGTAGTAAGCGTACGGTTCGGAATCGTGATCCACGTTGGTAAATAGTGTATGTATTTTGTAAGTATTTGACATTATATGTTGGGAATGGTAAGAAGGTAGAAATGAATTTAAGTTGCAAGTTTATATTTAAGTTATAAATGGCTGTTTCACATGAATAATTTATATTGAAATCACGGGGTAATGCGTGGGATAGGAAAGGGAAATCAGGTTCGCTTGACTGGGGTCACCCGATTGAGTGCCGGTCGCGCCCCTCGATTTTGGGGCATGACATTAAGTTTCAATGATAACAGTATAGTCTTATGTAAAATTTGTAGGACTGTGGGATTCGAACTAGCAAAAAGGAAAAAATGAAGATGCTGTGCAAAGATACGATTGCTACATTAATGGACAATCAAAGGAGTCCATTTATTCGACCTCAATCAAAGGAGTTCAGATTGCCAATCAAGGAAAGTCAATCAAGAAGTTTGCCAGCAAATATCTCTGTCCATAAATAAGCTCAATCTAGGCTTGAATGACTCCTCAATGCAAGCTTGTAACAAGGAAAGTCAAGATTGAATCTGGGCTCTTCAAAGAGCAGGATTCGAAGAGGCACCCCTTGGATCAAATTCCTTTGAAAAGATCTCGTGCCTCTATCATCAACACTCAACTAATCTTTTCTCTCCTATAAGAAGGCTGCTAAATTCAAATATAAGGCTTGTGCAACTACACACATTGTATTCTAAGTCTCTTTACTTATTAGCCTAAACACCGTAACCCTTAGTCATCAGTGTCTCAAAAGATAGGAAGAACTAGAACATAAAAGAGAGTTGTGTCGAATATTCAGAATCCATTGTTGGTGGTGAACGAGTTAAAACCATCTGTATTGTAACACTTTCTTGTTGGTGGTGAACGAGTTAAAGCATTTTGCTCACTGAAAAGTACGCATGGAAACTTACACAATGGCATATGACATCAAAATATGGCGTGTGATCAAAAAAGGAAATCTTCTAATCCCTACTAAGAAGGATGCAAATGGTCAAGTCAATGTATCAACTGATACTCTTGATTTGGATGGTTACACTAATGAGTAAGCTGCTGTCACAACTGTAAATGCTAAAGAAAAAAATCTACTGTACAATGCTATCATCGGAGAAGAATATGAAAAGATATCAAGTTATGTAACTGCCAAAGAGATGTAGGACAAACTGGAGGTCATTTATGAAGGAACCAACAAAGTGAAAGAAACTAGGATCAATGTCTTGGTTCGGGACTACGAGTTATTCCAAATGAAGGATGGAGAGTCAATGGAAGAGACATTTCCAGGTTCAGCAAAATTTGGAGATCTCAAGTCTTTTGGTAGACCTATCAAGAGTGGAAAACAAGTTAGAAAGATTCTTAGGAGTTTACCTACCATTTGGCAGCCAAAAGTTATTGCCTTGGAATGTCAAGATCTGGACAAAATTTCCTATGATGAACTCAGAGGTGATCTAATTGCCTTTGAGAATACTCACCTTGATAGAAAAATTCAAGAGAAGAAGAAAACTGTTGCTTTTAAGGCAACTGAGGCTGAACCAGAAAATGAAGAGGAAGAAGAAGGAGGAGAACAAGACGAAAACATGCCATGCTCTCTCAAGTCGTAACAAGCATGATGATGAAAAACAGGAATAGCAGAAGAGGGAAGCCTAAATTTAGGAAAGGAAGGATAAGCATTGAAGATGATAAAAATGATGGAAGGTGCTACGAATGTTGAAAGTTTGGTCATATTCAAGCTGACTGTCCTGAACTAAATAAGAAGCTCAGCAGAAACATGCAAAAGAAGAAATCTTTCGGAGCATGGAGTGATAAGGAAGAGCCTGATCATGAGGAAATTTCTAACATATATTTCATGGCTATGAATGAAAATGAAGATTCAGGAGAACTTGTACTAATGGTAGACAACAATGATGAGGAAGACGACTCAAGAGAACTTGGTCTCATGGCAGACGAAGGAACTAGTGTGGAACATCGCGAGAACAATTGAAAAAAAAAATGGTGTCTCGACAGAGCGTGTTTCAGACATATGACGGGTGAAAAACAATTGTTCAAATCAGTCACCAAGCTAGATGGAAAAACAGTTACTTTTGGAGACAAATCCAAAGGAAATGTAATTGGTGTTGGAAAAGTTCCTCTAAGCTCAACATGTGATATAGATGAAGTCTATCTAGTTGATGTGCTTGGCTATTATCTTCTACGCATCAGTCAACTATGTGACAACGATTATGAGGTTCGTTTTAAAAAACACAGCTGGTTTATAGAAAATGAATCAGGTAAAATCATTCTTTCTGGTAATAGAGACAGAAATGTCTGCACTATCAAAAATTGAGAAAATCTTGGGGATCAAATTTGTCTTACTTCCATGATTGAAGATCCCTGGGTTTGGCATAGAAAACTTGGTCATGCCAGCATGCATACTATTCAAAAACTGTCTAAACATGATCTTGTTATTTCCTATTGATCTCCCAAAACTAGATTTTTCAAAGGATCATATCTGTGATGCATGTCAACTAGGAAAACAAACCCGTTCTTCTTTCAAAGTTAAAAACATTGTTTCCACCTCCAAACCTCTTTAATTGCTGCATATGGACTTATTTGGTCCTACTAGAACTGCTAGCATAGGAGGTAGGAAATATGCATTTGTTATTGTAGATGATTTCTCTAGATTTACTTGGGTTATGTTTCTTAGTCACAAAGATGATGCTCTAAAGAATTTTGAAGTTTTCTGTAAGAAGGTTCAACGAGAAAAGGGATACTACATCTCTACTATCATAAGTGATCATGGGGGAGAATTTGGAAGCAGAGCTTTTGAAAATTTCTGCAATGATCAAGGAATCTCACACAACTTCTCGTCACCAAGATCACCACAGCAAAATGGAGTAGTAGAGCCTAAAAATAGAACCCTACAGTATATGGAAGAACCATAATTGTGGAAAACTGTCTACCTCATCATTTCTAGGTAGAATCTATGAGTGCAACATGCCGCATCATCAACAGGTGTCTGATTCGACCAATTCTCAAAAAGACTCTTTATGAGGTGTGGAATGGTAAGAAACCAAATATCAGCTATTTTCACCTTTTTGGATGCAAATTCTTTATCCACAACAATGGGAAGAAAAATTTGGGGAAAGTTTGACCCTAAGAGTGATGGAGGTATATTTCTTGGTTACTCTCCTTCAAGTAGAGCATACAAATTTTATAATAAGAGAACTTTGTGTATTAAAGAATCTATTCATGTTATTTTTGTTGATACTAACCCTCGCCCAAGGAATGAACAAATTCCTGAAGATGAGGAAATTTATTGTGCTCCTAAGTCTGTTATTGTAGGTAAGGACCATCAAAATGAGTCAGTTGATCAACAGATTCAACCAGCTGAAATACCCATAGAAGATCTCGAACCACCTCAAGCAGATCAGTCGACTACCGAAGAAAGAGAGCCTCCAGTAAACAACAACAACAACAACAAACCTAGTTTGATCCCAACATGTGGGGTCTGGGGAGGGTAGTTTGTACGCAGACCTTACCCCTACTTAATGCAGGTAGAGAGGCTGTTTCCAATAGACCCTCAGCTTAGGAAGGGCAAGAAGAAGAGAAGGAAAGCAGGAAAGGAAGAAAGATGAAAAAAAATAAAATAAAAATAAAAAAAGAATTTAAAAAAATAATAATGATAAAAAATAAAAAATAGAAAGGCATAGATAAAGGATAAATAGTATCCAATAATAGCACATGGAATGCAATACCTGCGGCGAACAAAACCACATACCGTATGAATAGAAGAGTGAACCGGGATATCTTTATAAATTCATTATAGGAGATCCACATGAAGGAATAACTATAAGAAGGTCTCAAAAGAACAAATCTCATGTAGCTCTCATTTCTCAAACTGAGCCCAAGAAAGTGGATGAAGCTCTCAAAGATACTCATTGGATAAGTTCTATGGAAGAGGAACTAGATCAATTTGAAAGAAATAAAGGATGAGAATTAGTTCCAAGACCTCCAAATTCTTCTATCATTGGAACTAAGTGGGTTTCAGAAACAAATTGAATGAATCAGGTCAACTGTTTTGAAATAAAGCAAGACTGGTGGCTCAAGGTTATTCTCAACTGGAAGGAATTGACTATGATGAAACCTTTACGCTTGTGGCAATACTTGAATCCATTCGAATATTACTTGCTTTCGCTGCTCACAAATGATTCAAGCTATTTCAAATGGATGTTAAAAGTGCGTTCCTTAATAGTTACATTTCTGAAGAAGTATATGTGAAGCAACCACCTAGATTTGCAAACGTCAGCTTTCCTAATCATGTATACAAGTTGGCTAAAGCCTTGTATGGTCTCAAACAAGCCCCTCATGCATGGTATGCGAGGTTAAGTTCTTTCCTTCTAAATCAAGGGTTTAAATGATGTAAATATCGGTACAACTCTTTTTATTAAGCACTCCAGTTCAGGTAATCTTATTACTAAAATTTATGTAGATGATACTATTTTTGGTGGCCCTTACTCTGTTCTTTGTGACGAATTTTCTCTTTCCATGAAAGAGAATTTGAGATGAGCATGATGGGAGAACTGCTTTCTTTCTTGGACTTCAAATCAAGAAGTCTCCTAAAGGAATTTTCATTAGCCAAACCAAGTACACTAATGAGCTTATCAAAAATTTTGGCATGGAAAATGCTATGGCAATTGGAACTCCAATGAGTCCAACTACAATGCTAGATGAAATCAGCAATGGGAAAATAGTTGATGAAACCATGTATAGATGAATGATTGGATCTATATTATATCTAACTTTTAGTCGGCCGGATATTATGTTTAGTGTATGAAAATGTGCTAGATTTCAGTCGGCTCCGAAGGAATCCCATCTTTCTGCTGTTAAACGCATTATTAGATATTTAATTGGTACCTCTGAGCTAGGACTATGGTATAATCATTCTAACAGTTTTTCTCTAAGAGGTTTTTCAGATGCAGACTTTGCAGGTGACAAGCTTGATAGAAAGAGTAACAGTGGGACATGCCAATTGTTAGGAAATGCTTTAGTATCTTGGCACAACAAGAAACAAAATTGTGTTGCACTATCAGCCGTTGGAAGCTATTGTACACAAGTTCTATGGATTATACATCATCTTCTCGACTATGATTTATCTCTTACATATACTCCTATATTCTGTGATAATACCAGTGTTATCTGTTTATCAAAGAATTCTGTACATCATTCTAGAGCAAAGCATATAGAAATTAAACATCATTTTATCCGTGATCATGTAGCAAAAGGTGACATTGTTTTAAAATTTATTAGTACTGATTCTCTGCTGATATTCTTACAAAACCACTTTTGGAAGAAAGATTTTGTCTTCTCCGTTAAAATATTGGCATTGTGCCAAATTTGTAAATCAAATATTTCTCCGAGTTTTTAAAAATATTTTACCATGTTCTAGAATATTATATTTCCTTACTTATGTGTGGCTTAATTAATTTTCTGTGTAAGTGTAATTATTGCATCCTCTCAAGTACCGCCGATCAGTCACTTCAGAACCATCATTTCCGTCTGAACTTGCCCTTTCCTTTAACCAAGGCATCTCTTCGCTCCTCTCAAATGAACCAATAAAACCCTTCCTTTTCCAGCACTCTCCTCATTCTCTTCCAAGCACCCCTTCACACCATGGCCAAAAGAAGTCCCTCCCCTATGACCAGACACAGCCGAAGGTTTCAAAAACCCCTTAATGCTGAATAACCTATAGATGTGGAGTCGTCCATTGACTCATATTTTCTTAGAACAAACAATGAAAGCAATGAATCATTTTAAAACCCTCCCATTAGCCAGAAAAAGGCCGGCAAGAGACACATGGAGCAAACCCTCAAAAAGGCTGCATGCAAGAAGGGTAAAGTGGAACACATGGAATTTGGTCTTGAGGACAAGTTAATCTTCTATGGTCCCAGTGAAAAGGCAAGGTTTGAGTCCTACAAGTCAAAATCCATGGATTATGGACGCTCTGTAAGTCTCTCTCTTATGAAAAGTCTTCATTGTGATGTGACTACTATTTTTGATTTTCAGCACTTTTCCTCTCTGTTTGACACCATTGGAAACTCTGTGTATGAAGAACCTGTTAGAATGTTTTATGCAAATATTTTTGTGAATGATAAATATGATTTTGAATCTATGGTTTTAGGCACTAGAATTGTTTTGGACTCTTATCAATTTGAAAAGATTTTCTCTGCCAAGTTTAGTAGGTATGATGTGTTTGTCCAAAATTCGTGGCCCAAAGACTTTGAAGTTTACTTTGATAAAGCAAAAACCTTTATGTATGATAATCCTCCTGACATTGGTCCTAAGAATATTATGTTTGAACATCGTGTCTTGGCCCACATGATTTCCACTACACTCCTCCCCAGAACTGGGTCCCTTAGCTTTCAGTCCACTAGAGATATTTTTGTTCTTTACTGCCTGGTTAATAATAAATGTCTTGATTGGTTTGTGTGGATTCGTTAATACATTCTTGAAAGTATCATGGATATATCTTCTTATGCTGCATGTTTGCCCTATGGTCTTCTCATCTCACATGTTCTCGAGGTCATGAAGGTAGATTTGACACCCTTTACGCCTAAGTACATTACCAGTACTTATCATAAGACGGTTTTCTCAATGATGGGGTACACTCTGGGTGATTATGGATGGGTTAAGCGCGCCAAAGTTGAAAGTATTCCAGTGCCAGTTGAAGTTCAAACTGAACAATTAGCATCTCAGTCGACTGTCTCTCAGAATCTTCAACAAATTCAACATTATCTTGATGGGGTAAAACTGCTACTGGTTGAGATGAAGGAATATGTAGAAAAAATCAGGGAAGTTACCAAGGAGACAGGTACAGATGTGCCTTAGCTCAGGATGGATATGGGAGCCACACGGAGGCAAGGAACCAGCGCTTTCAATTCTATGAGCGAAAATATGGACAAACTTGTCAAAGATGTTGAAAATTCCTATGACTCCTTCTGCACCAAAGTGATCAACACCCTCAAGTGCTTCATGGGAAGAAGTTAATGCGACTAGATGTGATGATATTACAAACAATTTTTCTTTTTGCTTTTGCTTGCTTGTTGGTGGTTATTTTTAAACAATATTTTTTGCTTGTGTTATACTAGTTAAGGCTCTACTGAAGGCAATACTTTTGCTGCTCTAACCTCCTAATTAGTATGTATATTATTTCCTATGTTCTTTGTTCTGTGTGCTTTTCTTTCCTTTTTGATTGATGTCAAAGAGGGAGAAAACTGTAGAGAGAAGTAACCACCAGTAGGAGGACAACAATTATACAGGGGGAGATGGAAATGGCATAAACTCAGGGGGAGCAACATATAAAGAGGGAAGAATCATAATTTATAGTTCTTTTGGGTTTACACTCTCTTGATTGTCATCATAAAAAAGGGGGAGATTGTTAAGTTTAAGTTTAAGAGTCAATGATGACAATACCGTCTTATGTTAAATTTGCAGGACCACGGATTCGAACTAGCAAAAAGGAAAGAATGAAATTCTGTCCAAAGATGCGATTGCTACATTAATGTACAATCAAAGGAGTCCATTTATTCGACCTCAATCAAAGGAGTTCGGATTGCCAATCAAGGAAAGTCAATCAAGAAGTTCGCCAGCAAACATTCTCTGTCCATAAATAAGCTCAATCTAGGGTTGAATGATTCCTCAATGCAAGTTTTTGACAAGGAAAGTCACGATCGAATCTGGTCTCTTCAAAGAACAAGATTCGAAGAGGCACCCCTTGGGTCAAATCCCTTTGAAAAGATCTTGTGCCTCTAATTTCGTCAAGACTCAACGACTCTTTTCTCTCCTATAAGAAGGCTACTAAATTCAAATAGAAGGCTTGCGTAATTACACACATTGTATTCTAAGTGTCTCTACTTCTTAGCCTAAACACTCTAATCCTTAGTTATCAGTGTCTCAAAAGATAGGATGAACTAGAACACAAAAGAGAGTTGTGTCGAATATTCAGAATTCATTGTTGCTATTTCTCGTTGGTGGTGAACAAGTTAAAACCATCTGTATTATAACACTTTCAAGATCTTAAGGGAACCTTTGTGACCCAAGGAAAACTGGATGTAAGTACCACAACGGTATCAAACCAATATAAAATTGCTGTGTGTTATTTAATTTTCAATTACTGCTATCTTTCATTCTGCACTGTGTTTAGTCAACTAAAATTACTGTTAGTCGACTAATTTTTATAGACCATAATTCACCCCCTTCTTGTAGTTTCAAAAATTAATATCTCAGTCAATCACCATCATATAAATTTGGGTAGGGGGAGTACTATATTGTCACTACTTCTTCTCATGAACAATGAATGGTCAAGACTGTTTTGTATGAATCTTGACTTTAATAGGGCATGTTTTAACTTCACATTCCGCTGTCACTTGCTTACTTCAAGCTATATAGAGATTGTACTAGTCCGCAAGACAATCCCTTATTCTCCCCTGGCTAGAAAATTCCTTAGCAATTGACATATATACTTCACCATTCTGATAAAATTTAAGAAGGCATTATACACATTTATTTGGTGTATATGCCAACCTGGTAATGCTGCTATGAATAAGCCAATTCTCATCATGACAAGTTTCACCACTAGTCACATATCTCACGATAGTCAAGTCATCCTTTTGATTATATCCCTTTGCAACCAATATTACCTTACTATAATGATCAAATGGATCATTTTGAGTTCGAGTGATTTACTCTATTATTTGAGAATTCGCATAGGTTCATTTGGTTATTTATGACTTGCATGAATGGGTGGTTCAGGTCCCCAAGGGCCCATGAGCGTTTTGGTATACCTACTTGCTAAGTAGAAGCTTTAAAAGTGCTTAGAGTTGACAGAGTTATTATTTTGAGTAAACACGATTTGATTCATGCTTTGTAAGTTCCAATAGGTTTGTTTGATTATTATAATGCATATCTTATGATTAGGGGGTCCCAGGTGTTATTTTCACTATTGCATGAAAATGGGAAGTTTAAATTTATAAGTTTGAGTTGAGAGTTGACTTTGTATTGAAATATTTTTCTTTGTGTTTTAAGACCTTGAACAAGTCCATATATTTAAATATTTATACTTTGTGGAATGGTTAGGAGGGGATCTGAGACCCTCGATTGTGTTTCAATGTGTTTAGAGCAAGTTTTGAAAGATTTGAACTGCTGAAACATAGCCTTTCTGCAGTTGTCCTGGCTTCACAAGGGTAGATTCTCCCAATTTAAAAATAATTTGGGATGATGTCTTGACGAAAATTATATCCCTTTGAGTAGTTCCAACGGTTCAAAATTGTTCGTTATTTGGACCTACAAAGAGTTATAAATATTTTAAAAAGGGTGGCAATGCAATCTTATTGACAGTAGAAATGTCGCAGGCGCATAGGCCTAACGTGACACCGTGCGCGATGTATGGTATGACGTGGTATGTCATATTACTGCGGATTTTATTATTCCCTTCTATAAATAGTATCCATTTCATTATTTTCACATATTTTATTATTTTGAAAGCTAGAGAACACAGATTAAGATGTATTTGAAGGGAATTTTATCTACTTTATTGGGTTAAGTGATCCTAGCTTGGATCTATGATTATTTCATGAATTTATGATTAATTTTGTTTAGGGTAAAGGATTCGAAAGGAGAAATAAGGGTTTTCACTCAAATGAAAAGAAAATATATTTTATGGTCTTGAATCCCAATTTGAATATGAATTTAGAATGTAATTATATATTTGGGCTCAGAGGTTAGGGATCACCAGGATTTAATTTTGGTCTTTGGTTTTAACCATGTTGGTTCAGGTAAACTTTTTGTTGACTTTTGAAATTTTAATAAAGATTGAAGCCTTTTCATATGAAATTAATTCCTAAGCTTTATCTAACTTTATTGAGTATTATTTAGCTTGATTGTGGGCGTTTGGAGGTTGTAGAGAAATAAATTGGTATTTCGAAAGGTTGAAGCTTACTTCAGAGAAGTTAAGCATCCTGGCTAACCTTGACTTGAGTGCAAAAGCTCAAACTCAACTAAAGTGCAGTAAATTGGAATGTAATAATTGACTAAAACATGAGATTATAGCCTACCACCATCACCCCACACTTAAACCATTGCTCGTTCTCGAGCAATCAAATCACACTTTATATAGACACAACCTTACTAAGCAACTCTCCTAACTCATCACAATAAGAATATTTAAAATAGACTAAGCACAATAGTGTAACATCTTTACCTTAAGAATTGACTCGCAAGCACCACGCATTATTCACAACTTACTCACTTACTCTAACATAGAGATAAAAAATTACCTTTCCTTCATGAATCAAGCGCCCTCACAACAAAAGAGAGTAGTTCCACATACCATCAAATTGAAACA
The DNA here is from genome assembly GCA_005239525.1 of Nicotiana knightiana. NCBI lineage: Eukaryota > Viridiplantae > Streptophyta > Magnoliopsida > Solanales > Solanaceae > Nicotiana > Nicotiana knightiana. Next base: position 10,542 of record MDKJ01036316.1, on the reverse strand, counting down.
ATCAGGAACTCAAGATAGAAAGAATTCACTCACTCTCATAAGCAACATTCATGTGCCACAAAAGATGCACCATAGGCTTGCCCGTAATGTACTGTTCTACTAATTGACTTATTCTGTCAAGGATCAAGTAGGACTTTAATTGGTTGTAATGTAGGCTGCGGGACGGGTAGGATACATTTAGATATAAGAGTGACTACATCTCCCTAAGCACTTTAATACATAAACTTTAACATTCGAAACCCCACACTTATGTCAAACCATACTCCACCTTGACATCAACATGCATTAACTACCAAATTATTTAAGCATCATTACACAAGAGTTACCACTTATCAATGAATCTCGTTCACAACAATATAACTAATTTTTTCTTTTCTTGTTCAATTCAAGTGGCTCTTACTTTTTCAAAAAAAAGTACACCTTTCTCCTTATTTCATTAGTTCTATTCAAAAGTCAAACCAACCACACCACACTTCAATTTTTACAAAGTTCACACAATTTCAAGCGCTCACGAGAGGTAAATAGTTCAAATAGATTGTCAATTCAAACAATTGGGTAAGGATTGATGTGGTTACCAAAGAAATAATACTGTAGGCTCAAAGGGGTTAACTAAGATACATAACAATTAGGTGGGTGCAACACATATATTTGGCTCAACAAAGAAATGCCTATATCACTTCAAAGACTGGCTAAGCTACTATTTCGCTTTGCAAACACACGTGACAAGTTCTAGACATCAAATGCAATGCACAAAACAATACAAAACCTTACACCCACATGGCACATAACTTACTCAAGATCATACTATCAATACACTCTAGTCAAAGCAGTTAAGCAACGTTAAGATAATACATTTAAGGTACTTACACAAGAGTCAAAAACTAAGCCTAAGCGTCACAACTAACGCACTCACTATTCTCAAGGCATAATAAATTCAAGAGACATTGTCTTAAATTCAATTCATAGCACAAGGTTTCCCTACTCCTAACAAAAATAAAATTAACTACATCTGGTTCAAACAAAACCTTTAAAAAAGAACCGCGGCATAATGAAAAACCAACGGGGAATTGATACACCACCTACAAAAGAAAATATTTTTTTTTTCTTTTTCCTTTCTTTCGGCTGTAACCCCTCAAGAAAGCCATCGAATGATATCCAATGTCGGGAAAAGTCGAGAATTTTAAAATTTTTTATGATCTTTTCAGAAACAAAATAATTCTAACTACTAAAAAGCAAAAAGTAACAAATATACATGCATCATAAAATTATCCCCCACCCCACACTTTAAGTTGTGGCGTGTCCGCATGACACATAATTAAAAAGCATAAGGTAAAGAAAACTTCCCTGAATTTTCTTCTTTTCCGAGAACATATGAACTTACCCCTAATTCTGAACTCCTTCCTCATTTTCAGTCCTTGAGATTCTTTTTGGAGGTCATTAATCCCAACTTTCCGTGGGTACCTGCAAGACCCACTTTTTTCTTTCTTTGTTGTGCTCATCTTGAGCGGTGAATTGCTCGTTCATGATGATCCTTAACTTGTTTCCACATTCTTTCACAGGATCAATCCATACATATTCCTGTATATCACCAAAAATAAAATCCACACGATCAAGGTTAGAATAAGAAAACAAAGAAGAAAGATCAAGTGAATATTCCTCTGGTATGTCCAAGAGTAATTGTTTCTCATTCTTTCTACCAAATGTTGCAAATGTTTAAAGGTGAATGAGGGTTTGAACTCTTCTTTCGTTGCTTCACACTCAACCAGAGCGTTACTTTCAATCATCTCAGTTGAATCAGAGTCATCTTGAAAGGTAAAAAGCTCTCTCTGTGGATGCTCATCCTCTCACAGGGAATATCCTCCATATATTCACCATCACAACAGAATGAGCTTTCTGAAAGTGTACTTATTATTTGACGTTATTGAATTGTTAGGTTGTTCATGGCTTTATCATCTTGCGTGAATCTTTTTACCGGCTTATTTATGCACTTATACATAAGCTTTTCCAAACTACCATTCTCCCCTTGAGGTGGTTGCCTTACTTCGCTTCCATTCCAGTTATAATAAGGGTATTCATCCCAACCAGAGTCAAGACTATGACCATATGAATCCTCATACCTGTACGGACTAGAAACCGAGTGAGACCGTTCAAAATACAAACCATAGGAGGAATACATACCTGCTTGACAGTCAACCCATAGATGATTTTCACCGCATTTAAAAAACACAGTAGACCGCTGATAATATTCAGCTGCTAACTCTTTAACCGTTTTCTTAGGCTGGTTGCACTCCATCTTCATAGCATTAAGAGTTCAATAGCTACAGTATCTTCTCCAACTTATTAGGAACTACAAAACAAATCGTGAAAAGAAGTCAACTAATAGAGAAATAAAATAAGAAATAAAAAGAAACACAAAAAAACTGTAACTAATAAGAAAATATATTAAAAAAAGAAAAATAAAATTACCTGAATTAGCACTACAAACTATTTCAAACACCTATTGATTGTCAATCCCCGGCAACGACGCCAAAATTTGACGAGCGCAAATCCGGCGTATAAACTTTGGCTCGCTAGTCGAATATAGTATAGAAAATATCGTATCCACAGGGATTGGATTTAAACAGTATTTTTGTAGCTTCTAGTCTTATTTCTATTCAAAATGATCAATAATTTCGAGTTGTGTTAATCAAAACTAAAATTAACTAACAATCTAACTATTGGCTAATGACAGTTTCAACAAGTGTAAGCAAGAAGATATCAATAGGAGGAAATAGGTGTTGATTGAATAGGTGAAAGATACTTGTTGGGGAATTAACTGTAGTTACTTCACACTATGGTTCAAGTGAGTCTCTCAAATTCACTCTATTATTAGTTCGAACGTTCAATATAAACTCTTCTCTCGATTAAGTATCAACCTGACAATATAAACTAAGTTAAGCTCAGTGAAGATATGCAAGAATTTGTAGTGGGTTAATCTTTAGGAGAACCTCTTTCGATTATCCTCCTAACTAGGTCTAAGCATTAATTCAACTAGCCTCTTCCGATTACTAATAAGAATCAATGAATTCAACCAACAAGATAATGCAAAACATCACAAGTTAGGACTTTCTCGATTACATAAACATGTGAATATGTATGCAATAATAAAAATACCCAAAACGATTCAATATAGAAACACCAGAGTTAATATCCACAAACAATTCTCAAAAACCAAATCCATCGATCCCTAAAGAAGAATTATTCAATGGATATAGAGAAATTCATCGCAATTAAGTATAAGTCAAAGGAAAACATAAAACATCCAAACCCTTGTCTTGAGTGTAAGGGTGTAATATGGTCCGGTTCAGGCCGAGGACCGGCCCAGGCCCGCCAGTCCATATGGGTTTTGGGCTAAACGGGCTGGCCCGTGTGGTCCGGGCCTAGGAAGTTCTCAAGGCCCATGTGGGCTGGTCCTTATGGTGGAGCCTGTGAGCCCGGGACCGGCTTCCATACGTGGGCCGGTTCAACCGGGCCTAACGGCTAGTTTTTAAATTTTTTTTTTTTTCGGAAAATTGGCTAACGGTTGGATATTTAAAAAATAGTCGTTGGCCTGCCAATTTAGCCGTTTGGCACTTTCAAAAATTGCCATTTTTCTCCCAAACTTTGTTTTAACTCTAAACTTTTTATAATTACACTTTTTCCCTATTCTCAACTATAAATACCTCCTCATTCTTTCATTTTTTCTCACAAAATCATCAATCTCTCTCAATCTCAAACTCCAATTGAAGTATTCATGTCTTCACTCATCTCTCATTTCTCAGACGCAAATTCTCAATTCAAGTTAAATCATGCCCGGTGATTCTAGAGTGCGCTCATTTGTTCGGGAATACTTTAATGTGGTCGAAGAAAATGAAGAATTTTACATAGTAAAGTGCAAGAACTGTGGTCAAGTCTACACTTGCCGTCCAAAGTTGGAGGGCACGAGCTGTTTAAGGAGGCATATAAAGAGTTTTCTTGTGCGTTCTCCAGACATTCGTATTTAAGATTTAAAGTTTGTTTCAGACAATTTTGTGTTATTTTAAAATTATTAGACGTATTATGCTTAATATTGTAGTTTGTTAGATTAATTTGAAGAACTATTAATTTATTATGCAATGATAAGTGCAAGTTTGAACTTCAAAGTATTGCCAATTTTTGTTAATGTCATAATAATAAAAATTATAATGTATTCCCTTGAATATCTCTTTACAGTTTTTTTGTGTTTAAATTTGAATCACAAGATTTAAGTCACAATTATATAATGTAATTTACAAGAAATTTTCTTAGATAAAAAAAGTTCAAAAAACCAATAGCCCGGCCCACTTAGTCCCGTTTAGGCCCGACCCATTTAGCCCGGGCCCATATGGGCCGGTTACACCCATTAGGACCGTTTAGCCTGGGACCAATTGGGACCGGCCTGCTAGAGCCCGAGACCTTTTGGCCTGGCCCATATAGCCCATTTAGGCCTGGGCCGGACCCGGATTACAGCCTTACTTGAGTGAGGATGAATGGTGAAATCCTTGTACTCTTGTTTCTCCCTCTTCTTCCTAGCTTCCTTAGGACTAAATTATGTCAGAAGTCCTCAAAATACCATTTTCCATGTAAATATACCAAGTAGGGCCGGGCCTAAACAAATATACCTTCTCCTATACGAAATAGGACACTTTTTCGGAGTTGGACGTGTGCGGCCACGCACCTGGAAATGTGCCCATGCACTTGGCCGCGTACTGTTCACACTGTTTTGTTGCGAATTTGAAACAACATAAAACATGAAAGCTTTATCCCTCTGAATTATCTTTCCAACAATATATTGTGGAGCTCAAACGTTGTTCCGAGCAAAAACTTATGTGCATTTTACTGGATACTACGAAGTATGCCTGCTCGATTCTTCGTTCGTTCTTAACTATCATCCGTTGATCCCCGAAATAATCCCGGATTAATTCCTTGGGCTTTTGCTCAGGCGTCAAAGCTCCAAATTATTTGAATTCATTTCATAATATTTACATAGCTCGGAATCACTCTTACAATGCCTAAAACACACAATTAGTGCAAAAAGTGATTAACGCTCAAACTTAACTAATGTGCAGTAAATTGGAATGTAATAATCGACTAAAATATGAAACTTTAGTCTACTGTCACATGCCGCAACGAACCTTATAGGTTTATATGTGTGGATCAGGTTGCACATCGCAACGAGCCTTATGGCTGTATATGTATGGATCGGGTTGCACGCTGCAACGAGCCTTAGGGATACATATATGTGATCGGGTTGCACGCTCACAACATGTTACATTGATTTATGCCACAATTGCTTGATATAGTGTTTGGGCTGAAGGAGCCCCTTCGAAGTTTGTACATACCTTTAGTGAGCGCAGGTACCTCCTGAGTGCGAGTGATGAGTGTCGAGTGTCGAGTGCCGAGTGAATGGGAGGGCTGAGTGACTATTGCCCTGAGAGGATATATTCGGCTTCTTTATTGTTGCACTTAGCTGCCATGCATCACTGTCTTTAAAATTTTGAAAGATATTACACCACGTTTCACTTAAACTTGTCATGAAGTAACTGATTGAACTTAAATTGTTGAACTTGAAAGCATGCCTATTTTCCAATGTTGAGATTACATAAATTGAACTAGAATTGTAAAGCTCTTCACTACTTTCAGTTCTTTATTTAGTATTGTTACTTACTGAGTTGGTTGTAGCCACGCTGCATCCTGAACTTGAAAGCATGCTTATTTTTGACCGACCAAAGTTGATCGGTTTTTGCCGAATTTCTAGTAGTATTAGTAATTATTCAAAATCAAAGAATTGATCATTGTGGGTAGCAACAAGCCAGAAATTTACTTGGATATTGTTTAATCCAATTTTTGTGGAAATGATAAATAATATATATTATCTTTGATTAGTAAGCTTAATTTTAATATACTGGTTTTGCACTCGTCGATTGACGATGGCAAAATTCCAACTGTTTGCTATGATAATCTTGGGCAACCACGAAAAAGGTTTGGGGAAAGAACGAACAAACTTTGCTTACTATCATACTATGCAAACCGTAACATGGGAAACTCTGGGAAAGAAAAGACAAAACTGACGCCTTGTTTTAGACAAAGCTGACGCTTGATAAGAGGAATACTTGCTTTTTGCAAGCTTAATATGACCCAATGAATGGCTCAGCAGCTAGCCATAAGATCGTGAGACACCATTATCTTTAGATTTTATTTAAGGTACTCTCATATTTTTTTTCACAAGTATTGATATTATTTTGGACCTAGGTATCCATATGAATTCTATAATTGAGTTATATTTTGTAGATTGGACGCGTTTTTACGGTTCTAGCTTGTTGAAGCATACTTTCAAATTATTTAGAGCGCCAAACTAAGGTAAGTATTAAGACTCACTCTATTAATAGGGAATTTCGTTAGAACCTTCGTGCTTCATGTATTCAATGAAATTCTTAATCTATGTTTTTTTGTGTTTCAGTATCCAATTCACTCATTTCTTATTCAGTACGAATCTGTATGAAATTAAGATTGTATTATATGCTTACATGGATCACCACTTGTGATGTGTCATTGCTTGTGATATTTACGTTCAGTTCAGCATTCAATTTCAATACTCATTCATGCATTAATGTGATCAAATTTCGAAGGGAGAGCTAGCTGACCTCCCTTTGCATGAGTACGAAGAGGCCACGGGTAGCTATCTCACGCTTATAGGGGCTATTGTTTATTGGGGAGATAAGTCAACACTCTTCGGTGTGTATTGCCAGATCTCACGTACATGCGACTACTATGTGTAACTATTTTTCAAAAAAATTATTTCTTTAACATAATTCAGTTTTCTCTTTTAGTTTTGAGTAGTTTTCAGTTTCAGTTTTCAAGTTTCGTTATTAGTTCACAGTTCAGCTAATAGTTTCAATTTTAGCTCATTACCTGTTTAAAGATTTTGAAGACTTTTGATATCATGTGAACTCGCTTATTTTCATATTGTGATGTTTCCCAAAAGGTCTCGTTTCATTTTTTTAGGAAGTAGTCTATGAGACTTATTGGATATCTTTGATGGTACTTAGCTTGTTCGGGCCTCTCACCGTCGTGTGACAAGTATTAAGGTTGTAGGTTACGAGATGCATACCTAGAGACAGACTCCATAGACTCTGTTGGTGAACCTTGTTCACTCTTCCCTGTAGTAGCCGAACTTCTTCAGCTTATCATATTTTCTTTGCCATATTATTCCAGGTGAATGCTCATAGCTTATGTATTCAAATTTAAATCTTAGAGGCTTTTGGCTTGGTTTAGTGGTGATTTCGTGAGATAATTTCATATATTTTGACATTATTTATCCTATTTGCTTGTTTTGGATGATAATTTGTGTGATAATTGCGCTTGATAGAGATTATGTCATGTGTAGGAATGATTGGACATGCATTGGAGAAAAATTGCATGAAATAGTATCTCACATCTACAAAATGGAGCAATAAAAGAAGACGTGCAAGGCAACGAAAATTCAGTGCCATAGACAGAGTCTTGCACAGTAACAACAATGCCATAGACAGTGCAAGGCATTGTCCATGGCACTGTCATCAGTGCCATAAACATTGCAAGGCATTGTCCATGGCACTATCATTAGTGCCATAGGCAGTGCCTTGCACCGAAAAGACAGTGCTACAAACAGTGACTTGCACTTAAACGACAGTGTTACAGGCGGTGCAAGGCGCCAACAATGCTATCCGAAAAAAAAGTTTAATTCCTCATTAGTATTGGACATGTAAATTCGGCCCTTACTCTATAAATACCCCTAAAAGTTAGTTTTTGAAGGGTTAGACATCATTAGAGAGGGTTAGACATTATTAGAGAGGGTTAGAAATCATTGGGAGGATGTTTTTAGAGAGGGATCTGATCCAAGGAAGCAAGAACACGCTAGGAGCAAGGCCGATAATTCTTCTACGAGTTTTTCACTTCATTCTTCCTATTTTCATTATTGATTATGAATTCTGTCTGTAGTTTTGCATACTATTATGAATAGCTAATTTGTTATTTATGGTTTTGATGGAACCTTTTGTAAGATAAATTCTCGTTATGTTTTTATACAATTGAATCGTTAGATTTCTCAACTTGTTCAACTACGTGTTTACTGTTGTTGATTGAATGACCATCAATTCACTGCGCCTATTCACTATGTATTGCTTGAGAAAGGGTACGTATTTAAGTAGTTGTTGAACAACATCGCTCCTAACGTATGTGAGAGATCAATACGAAAGGTTTAAAGGCGGGATTAGAGATAACGAAACCTTGGTACGATTGTAGTGAGCGGTGAATTAGTACCAGCTAGCGTAGTTCGAGAGAATATATCTAATAAATTGTGGTAGTTGTTCGAGAGAAAATTACGACACGCGAAGTGCTCACTATCGGTAGAGAATACTTAGGCGAAGTTATAGAAGACGTAGCGGGAAGGATTCCGACAATTAGGGAAATCATAACTCTAGACCTCCTTAATCTTTTCTACAACCCGTAGTATCTTTAGTTGTTAATATAATACTTTAATTTGTTAGTTAATTAGATATAAGAATCTTAATATTCATAACTTAGAAATTGTTCGAGTTTTTCTTCTTAGTGATAGTGAACAATTGTAGTTAAACCCTAGTTTTCTGTGGGATTCGACTCCGAACTTTTAGACCGGATTATATTTGCAGCGACCGCTTATTCTTTTTAGGACTACAGTCAAGTGTAATCAAGTGGGTTATGGTTCATAGTTCAACTACATTAGAATCATGTAACTCAATTAACAAATAGTTGATTTAGTTCATCTTAGTTATTTCAGTTTCATTGTGCTCAATACTATTATGATATTTACATTCAGCACAAACTAGTTAAGTATTCGCTCGACGGTCAGTTGAATACCGATCACATCCAACCCCAATTTAGGGGCGTGACAATTTTCACCTCAAATTTATCAGTAAGCACGATAATTTTAGTATAATTTGATGTAAGATGTAGGTATAAATAGGTTTTCCCCCTTTTCTAGGCCTTTCAATGCAATAACTAACTTATTATAGCTTTTCCCATTGTAACAAGGCCAATGCACATGAAACCTAACCTAACTCACCGCCTTCTGTTTTTTTCAAGCTCAACTACTCCATAACTTTCCAAAATCATACGAAACTTTTTCAACTCGCGCCTCTCACTTTCAACCAGCTAAGCTCCAATTCAATTTCACCTTATCGTTAAGGACCACTTGTAGTTTTCTTGTGCTCATCCTTTGTTAGAATTTATATACATAAAGAAAGAAAGAGACAGTCAAGCTGTGGATGAGGGTGTGTTTCATCTTTTTCTTGATTGTTCCCTCTTGATATAGCACATCAAAAAGCTCTTTCTTTTTTCTTTTTTTAGGCAAATCACATCCAAATCTCTAAGTATGCTTGCTAAGCAGTGCGCATACTTTCCAGTACCTCTACTTATCCTATGTATTTCTTTTTAATTTTTGTATTATAAGACAACCCGTTTTCGCCATTTTCATGTGTCATCTCAATGTCCACTTCTTGCAGCCAATTAAGCCAATATTTCTTAGGTGATAGTTGTCATATTTGAGAATTAGTATTCTCTTCTTTCTTGATTGCCTTCTTTTTCGGTGAAAAGTTTCAAGTAAAGCTTGACTTACGTCCATGATATCAAACTCATGGTTGTACTATTGTTTCCCGTGGTTATCTTTTTATATATTCATTTGGGTGGTTAAGTGTAGTATCTTAACCGAGGGCAGTTAAACTAGGACTCAGATTACGAGGTTAGATATAGAGTTTGAATGGTATGCACTACTAAAAATTCTGTAAAAAGCGATCAAAAATTTGCGATCAAAATTGGTCTATCAAAAAAAGCGACCAAAGTTGGTCGCTAAATTGGATAAAATAACAAAAAAATAATTGTAAATAAATTAGCGACCAAGGTTAGTCGCTTTTTGGTCGATAATGTGGTCAAAATATTGACCGGATTGGTCAGACTTGCTTGGTCAAAGAAATATTAAAATAAGCGACCAACTTTGGTCACCAAAGTGGGACCCAGTTATAAAATTTTTAATAATTATATTATTATTTTTAATTAAAATTTCAAATTAGCGATCAGAGTTGGTCGCTTATGAAAGTGGAAGCAAATAGAGACCAACTTTGGTCGCTAATCTGGGACCCAGTTCTAAGTTTAACAATTATGTTATTATTTTAAATATTTTATAAAATATAAAATAAATTTTATTTATAGTTAGCGACCAACTTTGGTCGCTAATTTTGATTTCTGTATAAAAAACGACCAAAGTTGGTCTCTTTTCAGGTCAACATTGGTCAAAATTAAAAATCACTTTTATATTTACTATCTAAATAATATAAATGTAATCTGTTAACTCTTTTTAATACAAGAGATGAATACACTAAAATATACTCTAACATGCTATATATGTAGTTAAAATTATACAACGTAGCATTTATATATATATATATATATATATATATATATATATATATATAGAGAGAGAGAGAGAGAGAG